>CAJVPZ010002878.1:0-11752 GCA_910592135.1 Racocetra fulgida | reverse complement strand
TCATTATCTAAATTATATAATTCTTTAACAATTTCACTAAAAATATTCAATGTGTTATTATCTTTTAAATATAATTGTTTAATATCTGATGAACTGTCGGTCTGTTTTAGATTATTTGTCATTTTAATTCAAAAAGCCGATTTACGTACGTACGTACGTACGTAAATCATTAAATACAAGTGTACCACTATTTTTTTGCCGTGTGATACAACTTTTCATCACACAACATTCAATCGCATTTTTATTGCATTATTGAACAGTATCCACATGTCATGTATAAAAAAGTATACTGTAAATCATAAAATCACCAGTTTAAGTTACGAGGATAAAGCATCCAATCCGATGTTAAAGAGACATTATTTTTTTCACTTATGTATGTGCTTACGTACAGTACGTACATTGCGTATAATCCGTTCCTAGTATTTTGATGGTTAATATCGGATGCATAATCAACCAAGAGTAAAAAATGCATTCAAAATATTCTGATGAAATTTTTTTTTACCAAGAAAAACAAATAAAACAAATAAAAAAAAACAAAAAAAAAAACAAATATAAAAAAAAAAACAAATAAAATAAAATTAGTAATTTTTTACCTATTAATATGACTGATTTTTGTTTAAAGAAATTCCTGGTACTTTTTGAAAAAAAGGATTCAATATAACATTTATTTAAGCAATAAAATATATTATTTTATTTAGTTCATTTCATATTCTTGGAAGACTCGCTGCATGCTTCAATTACTTTATATCATTTATCATTTTTTAATTCAATATACTACAAAGTTTGAATTAATATTTTTTAACATTAATCAGTTTTTATTGCGGATCAAAAATGCGGTTGAAAATATGTCTGTAATTTTTATGTGAATAATAATTTATAACTCTATTATACTTCGTGAAAGATCAGTTTCTTTAGTATTTGCCTAACCACTCCATCTATACATCTATACATCTATATATTATATTCAGAAATAGTTGAATTCATTTCAATTCAGCAAGTAGTATTAATGTACGAATTATTTCCCGTTTGGTTTGTTCAACTTTTATAAGTGAATAATTCAAATTTTGTTGATTTTAAATTACTGGAATTTTTTCTTTTTGGTAAATTAAAATATAAAATCTTATAACAAATCAATATACTATTCAAAAAATAAAATCTCCATGTTTCCATAGTATATAGTAAAATAGTACTGTACGGAGCGCAAATTAGGAGGACGTGTAGAAATCATTATAATACATACAGTTTGCAAAGAAAAAATTAGTCCAACCAATGTTACTTTTCCTACTACCCTCTTTAGGTATTTAGTAAAGTAGTACAGTACAGAAAGGGGAGAAATTCCTTCTAATTAAAAATTTTTAAACTTTAAACTAAATTTAATAATTTTTTTTTATTTTAATTCTATAACATAAAAAAGTTAATTTAGTAGTTATTGAAACATTTTAATTTAAAATTTAAAAAAATAAAGTATTAAAAACTTTTTCTCTTTTCTATTGAAAAGTTCCCTTATATCAGGTTATATCAGATATGGATGTACGTACCGTACCAAAATTTCGATAGTACATACATTAATAAAAATAAAAAGTTTCATACTAGTATATATGAACTTTTTTTTATATTTTAGTATATTTGAATTGACCTTAAATTATTAATTTTCTTTTATAAGTACCATAAGTAACATCAAATTTTTTATTAATATTAAAAGAAAATTTCTTAGTTTACGCGTATTGTATCGTACACAGACATTAATTTTGCAAATCGTAATGTGTAAATCAAAATAATTCGTATAAAAACAAAACTGAGTACCATTTAAAGTTAGGGTAAGGGTGGGTTTGGAATGACAGCATGGATAGTTTATACCAAAATTTCACAAGGAATTTTTTTTTTATTAATACCCGAAAGGTGGGTTTACAAGCGAAATCTTGAGTTGTAATCAATTTTTTGTGTAATCTGATTGGCTTTCTTATTACAGCAATTTAGAAGTACTGTTACTGACAAAACCGTATGCCCATGGAATTCAAGAATCATGCAGAACTCTGCACGTTGGACGCACAAATTTGTTACACAAGTGCTGCCGTACTGCAGTGCCCTGGGACCCACATTTTCAACCGACGATCATATGCAAGAAACCTGCTTAAGCCAAGTCCACCATAATGAAGCATTAGAGCGATGATCGTATAAAAGCCAAGCCTCCATCAACGATTTCATTAAAGCAGAAGACACTTACCCGATTCGGTATGACAGCTGTCAAGGTAATATTACCTTGTCGGGTAAGGTGTGTGGCCATGGACGTTAAAAAGCATATAAATCAATGGGAGAGACAATAAAATGAATGAGCAAATTGATGGGTAAAAGCGATGACGGTGCAAAAGCCTTCATTCGACATACCTTTTTTTTGTCTTCTTTTTCATCCCATTGAACGTTTTAATGAGAATGGCTGTGAGAAAGGGGTTGAAATTGAATCAAAAAAGGGTTATATGGCATGAGTGCAATGACGACTCAATGAAAGAGAGATGAGAAAAGCGTTCGATCTTGATCTTTTCCTTACTCTGTGAATTTGTTATATAAGAGATAAAACTCCTCTTGTCATAGAATAGAATCGTTCTAGTGTGTGCAATCTGCCCTATTCAAATAAATTGTTAATAAAAGCCCTTTAATAAACACCAGTTACCACTTTCATTTAAAAGTGCAGTAAAATACTTAACTAATGATACTTAGTGGATGCCTTTAACCTGTGCCAAATCAATATTCTGCCTCACCATTCCACAGAGCATTGTTAGTTGACCTTGTCTCTCTTAATACGCCAAGTTCGCCACTTTCTTCTTTCTTGTTGGAGGTGGAATCTTGGTCAATTTTCCTCTGACAAATTTGGTGGTGACTGTGAGATCCGTATGTTTAAAAGTTTTAAGCCATCGAAGTCATAGAATTAAAATTGTCAAGTAACGCCTGGGATATATAAAAAAAAAATATATATATAATAGTAAATAATAATCGAAGTCTTACTGATAGCATTTGAAGTGTCAATTCTTTCAGAAAAGAAGATGATGACTGTGAATGGAGGTAATAGACTCCAAAGGAATGAATTGAGTATCGTCAAGAAGAAAGGAAAGGAAACAAATGGGTATTAGTACGAAAAAAAAAAAAAAAAAAAAACTTTATACTTCCCAGACGCGGACCTACATATACTGACAATTAAAAAAAAAAAAAAAAAGAGAAAGAGAGATCTCTTCTCTGTCCTAATAAGCTATATTTGGGCAATTACGTAATAAAAATAGTTAAATTGACCGACAATAAAAGAAGTTACCTTGATTATTGAAGCACTCGATTTCAAGACCCGCACCAACTTATTATAAATAAACAATCAACTCTATCAACCCTCTTTTACTTGAAGGCGACAATTATTTAAAAAAAAAAAAAAAATTATATAAATATATAAATATCAGCCCTATGGAGTCCAAAAAAGCAAACAACTCTAACATTATTACTAACCACGTTGCAGAAGACGACTTATTATTTCTAACTCAAGAACAACGTACCGAAAGCCACTCACCAGTAAATAATCGACCCACGGTTGAAATTAATCACCTCAACAATAATGAACAAGGGCAAAATCAAAGACCGGACCCCCTCCACTTGGTACTATGAGAAATTGCCGCCGCCTTTAGGGAAGCAACTGTAGAAGTTGCTGCTGCTGCTAGACCACCAACTCGAGAAGCCAACCTGGTCCATGTGGATACATTCTATGGAGAAGAAGACGAAGACCCTCTGGAATGGGTAGAAGCCTTCGACCGTGCTGCTGACGCCAATAATTGGTCCCCTGAGTGAAAAATTAAGATAGCCTCTGGATATCTACATGGAATAGCCGCAACCTGGTATGATGATATAAAAGATGATTTGCTGTACTGGGATAGAGAAAGTCGGCCCGATTATAGCTTCGTTCAATCATTTATCCAATATTTTACCACACCAGAGAAGCAACATAAGTGGCAGGTTGACCTCAATGCGCTAAAACAATCACCCAACGAACGTGTGGATTCATATGCGTTCAAGTTCAGGAAGCTATTGCGCAAAGTAGACCCTAACGAAAGGTTGTTCTCTTCTTACATCGTTCGAATGTTTTTAGGAGACCTCAAGGCTAAGATAGCCTCTTGGTTGAGTATTATCGAACCCGAAAATCTAGAAGTTGCGATTCAAGGCGCATGTAAGATTGAAGCAGGAGAATATTATAACGAAAAAGGTGGAAAGGACGAAACCCAGAGTAGTGATGTCGTACAATTATCTCAACAAGTGCAGGTACTGACCACTGGATATGAAAGGTTGATGAACGCCATAGCCACCTACATCGAAGCAAGACCCCAACCCAATAACAATCATGGTAACCATGCTCATATGACTTGTTACAAGTGTGGGAACCGGCCATATCTCACGCAATTGCATGTCGGAAAGGAACCCAAGCCAAAACCAGGCTCCAGCCCAAGTACAGCCAGCAGCACAAACCCTAAACCTAGTCTATGTAAATCACGTTGCGCAGCCTGTTCAGATTCTTACCTGACCCCGAGATGCCAACTATGTAAGTGTGCTTGACGAACAGCATGAGTCCACCATCGATGGAGAAGTCTTTGTTGTACCTGCCGCCCGTCATCGCCTTACACCACTCAGAGAGTAGGATGATATTGGAAAATTGCCCCCAAACCTAACAATGAAGGACCCCGAACGAATCAGTCCCCTGAGAAAGCACCTCCCATAGTCTTGACCAGTGGAAATCTACCCCCAATAATGCCCGCGCCATTAGCGTCTGCCCTGGTAATGCCTTCTTCTGTAGAACCCCCACCAGTGATTCATAGGAAAAGAGGACCTTCAATGGTCGACAACCTGGAGCCATATAATATTGCGCAGGACTTGTTGAATAGGAAAGCCGATATCACGTGGGGTCAGATATTGCAGTATAAGGACCAGCAACGTAACTTGGCAAATGTGTTAAAACGGCCCCTTGTACCAGTAGCTGTTGCAGACCCTTCGGTCACCCCAGGAGCTATGGAAGGCATTGCCGCCCGAATCCCCAGCAATAAGAGAACCATCCTGCCCGGTGTTATATTAAGATTAAAGGAAATCTTATAATTGCTATAATGACTCTGGTGCCGCCGTTAGTATAATGTCGAACCGGATGATGGAAAAGTTACAGTTAAGGATCGATTAACCCTCCACCATCATGGTCGTCGTTGCGAATGGATTGAAAGTAAGGGCTCTGAGAAAGATAAATGACCTCAAATTGGCCCTAGGTTGTACGGTATTACCCACCACGTTTCAAGTAATAGAGTCGACCAAACAAACCCTCCAGTTAGATATGGATTGGTTCTGCCAAACTGGCACCCGCCTTCATGCGGATGAAAGAAAGCTGTATGTGCAATATCAAGATAAATTTGTAGAGATACCCATGTTCTATGAAGGAAAAATTCTCCTAGTACTCCCGGCATCTGTTGATAAATTCGAAAACTTGGGAGTCCCAGAAGAAACAGGCCCATTCGACGATCTCAAATTCAAAGAGGAAGTTTTGGACGAAGCGGAAGGGTTTTTGTCTGAACCATGTGATGAGTTGGAGCTATACGAAAACCCGTGGATTGATTGCGAAAGTCCTGCCATGTATCTTGCCGGTGCTGAGGGGTTCCTGTAGAAAATAACGACAAAGAAGAGGATGTGATGACAAAACTGCGAAGGAACCTCAATGACGAAATCTTAACAAATAACCAAAGGAATCTTGCGTGCGACTTACTGATGAAGGAGGTTGATTTCTTCGCTAGAACCGTGAGTAACCTTGGGCAATCGTCAACGATAGTACATGAAATAACCACTGAAAGAGCTTCCCCTATAAAGCAAGCCCCATACCATGCTGCCTCTAGTGTATGAAGTTTCATAAAGGAGAAAATTGAGAAGTTAATGGCCAAAGGGTTGGTAAAAGGAAGTACAAGCCTGTGGGCATCTCCTGTAATCGTCGTTCCAAAAAAAGGTGGCAAGTTGCGCCTGTGCATTGATTATCGGAGGCTCAATGCGGTTACAAAGAAGGATGCATTTCCTCTTCTCCATGTGGACGACCTTTTGGAAGCGTTCAGAAATGCGACCTGGTTTTCGATATTAGACCTTATGTCGGGATATTGGCAGGTTCGGATGAAGGAAATCGACATGGAAAAAACCACCTTCGTTACAAGTTTTGGCACCTATGAGTTCATAGTGATGCCATTCGGGCTGTATAACGCCCCCACCACATTTCAGTGTATAATGAATGAAGTGTTGGCTGAATTCTTGGAGCAATTCGTCGTCGTGTACCTTGACGACATAATTATCTACTCACCGTCGTTCAAAGAACATACTAATCATTTGATCGCTGTCTTCAATAAATTAAGAAATGTAGAGTTAAAATTAAACCTGGATAAGTGCTTTTTCTTCAAGCCCCATTTGCAATTCCTGGGCCATATCGTCGGTAGAGAAGGCAAACGTCCTGATGATAGTAAAGTTGAAAAAGTCTGGAATTACCCTATACCGCAAATGCTCCGACAGCTACGAGGTTTCTTGAGGTTAGCCTCCTATTAACGAAAATTTATCCTCAAGTTCGCCGCTATTGCACGTCCCTTGCACCTTCTACTACGAAAAGGTGTTAAATACGAATGGAAAAAGGACCAAGATGAGCTTTCAAAAAATTGAAGCAGTTTCTCATTAATGCGCCGATTTTACAGTACCTGAATTTTGATAAGCCCTATATAATCCATGCCGATGCTTCTGGGTCCGGGTTGGGTGCCGTTTTGGCCCAAAAGGATGATAAAAGGAATGAGTATGTCATCACATATGCAAGCCGGGGCTTGACCAAGGCTGAACGAATTTACACCACTACTGAATATGAGTGTCTTGCCGTCCTTTGGGCGATTGAACGTTTTCGCCACTATGTTGGGTTGGAACCATTTGTTGTAGTAACCGATCATGCTGCATTGAAGTAGCTCCAAACTTCCGAATTGACGGCTGTAGGGCTTGATGGGTTCTAAGAATGCAACCCTACAATTTCCAGATTGTTCATCATCGTGGCCAAATCCATAGTAACGCTGATGCGTTATCTCGAATTAGGAACTCCCAGATGAACCCGATAGTAACGTCACTAAAAAAGAAAAAAATAGAAAAGGAAATCAGTTAGTAAAAGCCGACAATTAAAAAAAAAAAAAAAAAAAAAAAAAAAAAAAAAAAAAAAAAAAAAAAAAAAAAAAAAAAAAAAAAAAAAAAAAAAAAGAAAAAAAAAAAAAAAAAGGAAAAAAAAAAAAAAAGAAAAGAGAAAGAAACCCGCAAGATAAATACGGCCTCAAGAAAAATCCAGTTCAGGTTACTGGTGTTCTGGCCCCCAAAAAAAAAATATATATATAATAATATAATAACGGAAAAAAAAAAATATATATATATAAATAAATAAATATAAAAATAAAAATAAAAAAATAGAGGAAAAAAAAAAAAAAAAAAAAAAACTCTTATCAATAAACATGGACCCCGATCACTACAGACATTTGAAGCAGTATATTGAAAAGCAGCACCTACCTCTGACTGTCGACCACGCTCAGCAATAACGCATTAAGAAGAAAAGTGCATTCTATGAAGTAAAGGGAGGGTTCTTGTACAAAAAGGATCATAAAGTCAAAGAAAGGTTACTCTGAGTCCTACAGCAGCATGAGATTGGTCCAATTTTATTCCTAACACATACCCATCCCCTGGGTGGACATTTCAATAAGGATGTTATGTTTGAGAAGATCTGTGGTACATACTTCTGGCCCCAGATGTATGCTGACATACGATGATACGTACAAACATGTGACCAATGTTAGCGAAGAACCCGATCTCATGAACATGGCCCGTTATACCCGATACCTGTAACTGTATCGTTTTATAAGGTATGGATCGACTTCATTGGACCTTTGCCCCGTACTCCTAGGATGAATCGATACATACTCGTAGCTACCGATTTTATGACCCGTTGGCTGGAAGCACGCGCTGTGCAATAATCGGACTCACTAACTGTTGCTGAGTTTCTTTACGACAATATAATCTGTCACCATGGATGGCCCGACCGAATTCTGTCAGACTGTGAAAGACATTTTAGGAATGAAGTAATAAAGCACTTGCTGGAAAAATTGGGAATTAGACAGAGTTTTTCTACGCTATATCACCCTCAGACAAACGGCTTGGTTGAGCGTTTCAACAAGATCCTGTGTGAAGCCATTGCCAAGCTTGTAGAAAACGTGGTGGATTGGGATTTGTTGATTCCCTCTGTACTGTTCACTTATCGCATGGCTCAAAATTCAACCACTCGAATGTCACCTTTCCTACTTGTATACAGCCAGGAAGCAAAGTTGCCCATTCATCCCAGCCAGGAAGAAGAATCTCTAGAAGGTACTATCCTCCAAAGAACCTTCAAACTTGTAAATACTGTGCCCACCCTTTGTGAAAAAGCAATACAACAAGTCACGCAGCAACAAATAAAGCAAAAGACCCACCATGACAAGCACCATTAAATAAGTTCCAGATTTGAGATTGGAGACAAGGTATTGTTTGAGGATGCTGCTAAAAGAAACTCCTATAGCAATAAGTTCACTCTGTGGTATAAAGGACCATTCTATATCCACAACAAATTAATAAATGATGTGTATAAACTCAGAACACTGGATAGTAAGATGATATTAACACCGTACAACTTGCAGATGCTAAAAAAATACTATGAACGTTAAAAAAAAAAAAAATAAAATAAAAAAAAAATAAAATAATAAAAAAAAAATAAAATAATAAAAAAAAATAAAATAATAAAAAAAAAATAAAATAATAAAAAAAAAATAAAATAATAAAAAAAAAATAAAATAATAAAAAAAAATAAAATAAAAAAATAAAATATATATATATTTTGTACCTTTGGATTGTAAGTGGTCGCGCATGACAGTTGTACGCGGGGTTAGGGAGCGTATGACAAGGGTTTGACCCTTTGTTATGAACATGGATGTGTTTTTTGTTGTATCGTTTTTTATTTTTTTTTCTTTTGATTTTTGTTAGATATGTGATTCTGTGTTAGTCTTTAGTTTTAGTTTTAGTTTAAGTTTTTAGTTTTTAGTTTCTATTTTATTTTAGTAATAGTGTATAGAAAAAAAAAAAAAAATCATCTGTAATACTGTGCCGACAAAGACATGCGATCAGGTGACTATAAAGACCAACGCATTAGATTTTTCATGGGACGTGAAAAATTAAGGTGGAGAGAATTGTCACTAGCAAAACTACATGCAAAAAGAATATAAAAATCATGCAGAATTCTGCATGTTGAAAGCATGAAATTGTTATGCCAGCGCCGTTATACTGCAGTGCTCCGGGACCCGAAATTCCACCATGATGATCATATGCAAGAAACCTGCTCAAGCCAAGTCCTATATAATGAAGCATCAAAATAACGATCGTATGAAAGCAAAGTCCCAACAACGATTCTATTGAAGCAAGCAACACTTACTTGATTCAGTTGACAGCTATCAAGATAATATTACCTTGTCAGGTAAGGTGTGTGGCTGTGAAAGCAAGAAGCATATGGGTTGCTTGAAGAGTCAATGAATGAATCAATAGACTTGACAGGTAAAAAATGATAACAGCATAGAAGCCTTCATACGACTTGCCTTCTAATTGCCTTCTTTCGTTTATACCATTGAATCTCAATGAAAATGGCTGTGAGTAAGGGTTGAGAATTGACTAGAAAAGGGTTAAATAGCTTGGTTCAATGACGGTTCAATGACAAGGATGAGAAAAACGTTCGATCTTGATCTTTTTCTTGATCTGTAAATTTATTATAAATAAAAGGCCAAATTCCTCTTGTTCAGGAGAGAGAAGTGCGTGTGCAATCTGCCCTATTCAAATAAATCGTTAATAAAAGCCCCTTTAATAAACACAAGTTACAACTTTTATTTAAAAGTGCAGTAAAATACTTAACTAATAATATTTAGTGAACACCTTTAACCTGAGCCAAATCAATTTTCCACCTCACTATTCCACTGAGCATTGTTAGTCGACCTTGTCCCTTTTGTTACACTAAATTGACACATTCTTCTTTCTTGTTGAAAGTGAAATCTCAGTCGATTTCTCTCTGATAATATTTATATATCAAATATAGTTAGAGATTTTTCAAATTCTTATAGCGCAGATTATTTCTCTTTTTGGTAAAAGAACTTCAATTGGAATTATCTTTTTTAATTATATATGGCACTAGACTACATATTTATAAAATAACTTTTGCAAGAAAATTTTAAATAGAAATCGGGTTTAGAATAACCTTTTAGTATATTGCAGATCATTTCTATATCTCGTAAAACACCTGATTGAAATATATGTAGTTTCTATTATAAATTTTATTAAATTTAACATAAACCTATTAGGAATGAATTAGATCTTGCGAATTTAATCTGTAATTATACTATATAACTGGATAGCTAAAGTTAAGATATTAATTGCACGATTGGAATGTGAAAATTTATTCAATTTTTATCAAACAATTACACATGATCCGTGCCTATGGGCATACTGAACCCTAATAAGTAGACAGGCAGACAAACAAACGTCTTTTAGTAGCATGAGGGGAATCCTCCCAATACTAAAGGAGGATTCTTCATAACATAAAAAAATGTCACGCTAAATTTTAACAGAGATCCTTTGAAGTTCCTCACGTAAGCGGGGGACTTTAAGAGATCTCTGTTAAAATTTGAGCGTGATATTTTATAAATGCTACACGAAAACCTGCAACGCAGGTTTCTGTTTACATAATATCACCTCAAATGCTACATGGGAACCTGCGTAGCAGGTTTCCATTTACATAATATACACTGTGAAGCAGTGTATATTATTTATTTATTTTAATAATAATGTATTAATTAAAAGTATATATACATATCCACATTACATTTAATGATAATAAATGTAATGTGCAATACAATCGTGTGATCATGTGATGTGCAATACAATCACATGATCACGTGATGTGCAGCTCAATCGTGTGATCATGTGATGTGCAATACAATCACATGATGTGTATAACAATATACACTATATAATAAATAAATTAAAAATTAAAAAAAATAAATAAAAAAATAAATAAAAAAAATTAAAATAAAAATTAAAATAAAAAAAATAAAAAAAAAATTAAAAAAAATTAAAAATTAAAATAAAAAAAAATAAAAAAAATAAAGATCTAAAAAGCAGGATTCAAAGTCGGGTTTAAACGAACCCAATCTGGGTTCAAATGAACCCAATTCAGGCTCAAGCGAACCCAATCCAGGTTCAATTGAACCCGAGTCAGGTTCAAGTAAACCCAAGACAGGGTTCAAGTAAACTCATAACAAGTATACTTGAACCAAATGTGAGTTCAATTAAACCTAAATCGGGTTCACTTAAATCCAACATGGGTCCAATTGAACCCAAATCGGTCTACTTGAATCTAGCTTGGGACAAGTGAACCTAACTAGGTTCAAATCGGGTTCACTTGAACCTAACACGGGTTCAAGTGAACCCAAATCGGTTCCACATGAACTCAACTTGGGTTGAAGTAAACCTAAGACAGGTTCATTTGAACCCAACCCAGATTTATGTTGTCACGGGCAAAGAAGGATTGTCAAATTAGGCGTAGTAATCTTGTGACTAAACCAGATATAATAGTGGAATTCTGGATCAACAGTTATATGAGGCTTACCTGCCAAAGAATAGAAAGGAT
>CAJVPZ010002877.1:0-11752 GCA_910592135.1 Racocetra fulgida | reverse complement strand
GGTAAATAAGTATTTATGTTCTTGATTTGTGAACTTGCTTTGCTGTTTTTAATTCCAATGATTAATAAATGTTCTTTGCTAAAATCATTCATTTTTATGAAAAGCAAATATTAGAGTTTTTTTAGGCATATAATAGAAATTATAAGGGTCTATCGTCAAGCTCGTTAATTGTGCTAGTAAGAAACTCTTAAATCGATAATTTTGAATTATAATAGCATGAATTAAGGCTTTTTATAATGATTATATTTGTTTAATAAAAGACTTTATTAGAGAAACTTAATATTTAAAATTGATTTTAAAGAGCTCTTTTTATAATATTTTTATGCTTAGTGATAATATAATTTACAATTTATTATGATACATAAGAAATACAAGAGTATTATCATTACTATCTATATACTGTTTGAAATTGATTGATTATTATAGTCGAAAGCTTACAAAAAAAACAGACGACCAATGTTTTTTTAAAAAAAAATTGATGCCAATTGGTGAAAACCAGTAAAAGTTTACAATTTTACAAAATCATTTGATTTTACGGCAAGAGTTGATGTTTAAGATGTGTTGTATGATGCTGTATACGCTCTATATAATCGAAGAAAACCTGGACTAAGGGAGGGGTTAAGCGTATACTCAAATATTAATAAAAAAATCATATAGTAGTAATACTTATAATAATACTTATCGTTTAGTTTCGTGTGCTGGATCGAATGGGCTAATGATCACATGGTTAGATCGTATTCATTCAAATCGTGGAAAATTAATTAGTTGGAATTAAAGAAACAAGTGCATAAAAAATGTAGTAACCAATGAAATTAAAAATCATGTATGAGTAAAGAAAAAGAAAATAAAGTAGTTAGTTTTCCCTTTCATTTTAAATAAATACTGTATTAGTAGAATCGATAAACCTTTATCTTTGTTTTGAGATACTGGTGTCTAATTGCAGTTTTTTATAATCTGTTTGTGATATTTGAAGGCATTAATAAATACCTTTTAATATATCGTTTTGAAGATTATTGGTGCCCCTTTTTTTTCTAACCAAGTTAATCATAAAAAATTGCAAGGTCGTAATAAAATGTTGTTCTTGAAAAAGATAACGTGTTCATAGTGTTGTATAGGAAGTTGTTGTTTGTTTTCATAACAGATTTCCAGTCTTGCTAAAAGAAACTTGAAAGTTTAGGTAAATATTAATGTTGACAATATGTTCATTCTTTTTTCGCAATTGAATAATTAATCACCATTAGTTACTTATATATAATTGACTTTTGTCTAGTATCTAAATCTGAGTCAAACATAAATCATCGAGATCTTGAATTAGAAAAAACCTTTCTTGGTCCATTTAATTTATGTCGATTTCGCTCATTCATTAATCTATACAATAATATTAGCACTTTAAACTCATATCTCTATTTGTTTCATTCGTGTTGTTAAATATAATCAGAGACAGAAAGATAAAAAAATACTTATCATTCCAGAATCAATGCCTATTTGTTTATTTAATCCATGTCAATTTAGCTTGCAAGTATAAAGATTATTTATTAATCTCATTAAAATAAGAAATATAAGTTTATAAAATATTTATCTTTTGATTCGTTTCATTTGTGTCATGGATATAATTGATGAATCTAAAGGTCATTTATCAACGTAGATTATTAACTGCAGGCCGAATGGTTCACTGCCTTACCATATCAGCTCTATTCAGATTCCATTTTTTTTAACGAACTCAGCCAAGCTTTATGTACTATATTAAGTCTCAATAAATAATTCTAACAGTTCAGTCTTTGAAATTATAAAATTACTGTTCAATCTACTGCTCAATCTACTGCTCAAACTATTGCTCAAACTACTGCTCAAGCTACTTCTCAAACTATTGCTCAAACTACTGCTCAAGCTACTGCTCAAGCTACTGCTCAAGCTACTTCTCATTCTGTTGCTCATTCTACTTCTCGTTCTGTTGCTCATTCTATTGCTCAATCTACTTAACGTGCTGTTCTAAATAATTTAAGCAAGCATAAAAATTTTTACTGCATTTCGTATTTAAATGTATCTGTGAGATTTTTTTGTTATACAAATATACAAATGGAAATCAATGGAAACTTCGATGTTAAATTTTTAAAATCAAAGCTTACTATTACAACATTCCTAATAATATGAATTCAGAAATGTTTTTATGAAAGCCTTTCTTCTACGAAGCTTATTAAACACCAATAATTAATATTACTTTACGCATATATATGCAATTTGATTATAACGCGATTGATATGTATGAAAAGAATGAAACTAATGAATAAAAGATTCGAGATTTTTATATTTGCTTATGTAACATAGCGTAATACAGTACGTACATATTTCAGAATGTAACATATTGACAGTTCAATATTACTTTGAATATAGCACGCCTTATATTTCTTCAATTCTTATTATTTATAACATCTATATTAAGATTTATCTTTAAATTGCTTTAAAAAAAAAGTCATTTCAGATATACTCATAGTCCGTCATATCATGTTGTTCGAAAGAACATCTTGATTTGCAATAATGAATAAATGGAATGTTTGGTGATTGTAATACTACAGAAAGTGGATAAACTTTGTTCAAAGAATCATTATCTAAGTGCAGAATTTGATAAATTGGACAGCCTAACAAAGAATCTATTTTGTTAAGATCTTTTACTCATTCGAAGCAAAGAAAAACATATTCTTAACCATTATTTCATGTATGTTTAATTATGCTAATTATTTTGCCAAACGTTTGCTTACTTTCACCAAATATTTTAGCCTCGACTATCTCACCAACTTTCAATTTTACTCTATAATAATCGCCATTTGAGTTAGATATTGTATATGTTGCATTTTTATAAGAGTAAACTCGTGTATTTAATAGAGCTTGTTCTAATGAATAATATGATGTGTATGCATTCATAATATCTTTATGTAATCCATTTGTTTGAATATCACTTGATATGAATCCTGCAGCTTCAATCTGATGTCTATTCCATTTTAGTCCTAACTTGATTTCTGAGCAATTAAAAGTTCAGAATTAGTAATAATCGTCGAATTATCTAAAAACTTAAATATTTGTAAGTATTGTAAACAAATAAATAAAAAAGTATTTATTTTTACCTTCGACATCTGACGTATTATCTAAGCAGTGTATTGACAATCTATAATTATTAATGCACCAGCCAGATAATAAATTACAAAGTCGGGATGTTGTAATTAATGACATAAAAATGGATTGTGTAGAATAATGAGGCATTCAAATGTCTGTTCCACCATCAGCAAGATACCGTAATGTTTGTAAAGTGTTGACTTGTCGTAATAAAGTAAGTTCCAGATTATGTTTGTTCGTATGTGGCACCATCGCTTTGAATATTCTATGTACCATCTCTTTTATACCGACAGCTGTATTTATACAGGTTGAATATTGGCGCGCATAATTTACTAAATGACGGTTCACATATAAATTAGGAAGATTTTGAAAACTGTCTGGAAAAAGCTTATAACAAAATATATATTTTATTATTGAATAATAATTAATAGCTTTACTAAATCACACCATTGATATTCAATATCACAGTTTCCTAACTAAAATTTAAACCTATACGTTTATTATAGTTCAGGTTCCCTAACTCTGAATTTTACTAACAAAACTATATATTAAGAAATATATGCGATTTTGAATACTACTGGCGTGTTTAGTGTTATTAATAATAATTAAATATTAGGTTATATAATACCTTAGTCAAAGCAATAAGCTCATCATTTAATATTGTTTGCAAATTAGAATATCCATCATATCGTTGTATATTTAATGAAAATACTTTTTTGGCTGCCTTTGCAGAAAGTGCCCAAGTATAAATGATATAATCTCTTACTTCTGATCTATGAGAAAAGTATAATCTATCACATGTGGATTTTAAGTAATCTTCCTTAATACAGTTAACGGTTAAACATCGGTTTAGTATAAATGGAAAGATCATAAGAATTCTCAAATTGTCAGACATCATAAATGAGCATCTATGAGTAATTGGGTTTGGTAAACGAGACCACTGTGTTGGGACTTCAATACTTTTCCAATAACGAATTAAATTATTTTCTCCATATGTTGTTAGAATTGAACACATGCAATCAAGTAATCGAGCTACTTTTCTGGCAACTGCATGATATGCATCTTGCGGTGTATGCAGATGACGATCATGTAATAATGGATCTAAAGCTCCAGGCAGAGATCATAATCTATATTGAGTACAAAGCTTAGATTTTGCATTATTTGAAGTTTGTTGACTTATATGTTGGAATTCTTGATCTGTTATTTGATGAAATCGGCTAAAATAATATATATCAAATAAAAGATCTGTTAATTGGTCTTTAGTTGCTTTGCATGCTCGACACCCTCATTGCGCATTATGTTATAATGTTCTAGCAATATCATTTCCCTGAGGCATATCTGCCGTAAAAACACCCAATCCACCTATTATCCAATGATCAATTCCATTTAAATTCATAATAAATCCATGTTCAAGTTTTTCAATTTCTTTGAGCAAAGGTTTAATAAAATCTCTAATATCTCCTCCAAAAGGTACAAAACCAATAACAAAGTGATTACGTAATTGCTTTCTTATTCGACGTGACATGTTACTAATTTGCAAATAAATACCACCCAATGAGTGATATACATTGCGAAATGTTCCAAAGTCATCATAATACAAGTCTAAAAAAAATTTTAAGACTGGCATAGATGGATTAGGCGGTGGGTTTACTGATAGATATTCAGCGGGATGTTGGTTCCGAAGTTTAATAGGGCGGATTTTCCAATTTCCGTTAAAATAATATAAGATTTCATTAACAGACAAATCAAAAAAAGGTGGTCGTTGTTGATCTTTAAGCCAAACTATGATCCTTCGAATTAAAAAAGATGGTTCAATAATAAAAGAATCTGGTTTTTTAACTAAAAACCAGTCTTGCTGAGCTTGTAATGTATGTTTGTTTGAATGCAAATATTGTGGAATTTTGCTATAGGGAAGTAATTTTTGTATTTGAACTTACAACACGTTATTTTGAATTACAAGTGATTGAATTCATCCATATTCCAAAGCATTATGAAAATTGTATTGAACAAATTCACTACATTTGAATAAACCTAAAAATATAAAACTTTTTTAGCACAAACAAGTTCATATATACGTACTCGTTATATCTAATTTATTATTATATATTATGTTTTAGTAAATACCTTGTGAAGTTATTATCTCAGTTTGGCCAAAAAGGGGCGATTCGGCCCAAAGATTTCCTTCCCAAAACTCTTCACATGACTTAGAAAAAACCCCCGGCCCAAAATATAATTGAGAGCTAAGAATAGGATTTTTTAATATACGTTCAAGATATTCAATTATAGAAAAATAATAAGCTTTTGTGGTGCTTTTAGCTGTAGATGGTGTATTACGATTATTTATTGGAACTTCATGACTTTGAATTCGCATTAAGGGTAATCTTTCACGATACTTTTTAAGTTTTTGTAAATTATTAATCAGATGGTTTTTTCAAATTGAGGATGGAGCAAAATTTGAACTAAGTCTTGATAAGCAGCCATTGCTAAAAAGAGCAAATAAATATATATATTCTTAAAATAAAATAAAATAAAAACTAAAATTTAAACAAAATGCTTACATATCATATGTTTCGTAACCCATATAAATATCACTATAGTTGTAAAGTTTTCAAAAACACCAAACGGACAGTCCTGATTCCATGTTAAATCCAATTTTGTGCCATCAAATACTTCTGGCAAATCATCGTCAAGATTAGTAGAAACTGTTTTATTGGAAGTTTCGCTTTCTATATCTGTATCGCAGCTTTGATTTTCATATCGTATATTATTCCAGTCTATATTATTCCAATCTAAATTGTCATCACTCCAATCGTTATAATCAAATTCATCAATACTAACGTCGTGAGCATTATATTGTAATGTGGAATTGTGTAAATGTGTTGAAATATCTTCATGATTAGAAGATAAATAATCATTCTTTTGTAAATTATGTAAATCCGTTGAACTATCTTCTTGATTAGAAGATAAGTTATATATAGAATTATGTAAATCCATTGAAGAACTATCTTCTTGATTAGAAGATAAGTTATGTCTAGAATTATATAAATCTGTTGAAGAACTATCTTCTTGATTGGAAGATAAGTTTTTTGAAATTTTAGATGCCCTTAAACGAAACTGTGAAGTTTCGAATTTATCAAATTTTGAAGCCGATGTCGAGACATAGAGATATAGTACTGTTAAAAAAAAAAAAAAAAATACTTACGATTTATATTAAAAATTATTTTGATATCATCAGTGATTATATCATGATAAGCTTTAAAATATATATAAATATAAAAGTTTTTTGACTTTAATGTAAAATATATTAAAGTTAAAAATGAGAAAGAAAAACGCAAAGAAAAAAGAGATTGCTGGCAAGTGTTTACGATTATGAAATTCTTTAATAACAATACTATGATATTAATAATTATTTTTAGAATCTTCTGAAGAAAAAAATTCTAAATCAAGAACCGCGTCTAACAAACGCTCAAAAACAATATCTAATAAGAACGGTAATATTTTTTGTAAAATTTCAATTTATTTATTTAAATTAAATTTTTTATATTTCTTTTTTTTTAAAAAAAGAATTTAATGAATCTATTCGCATTCCGTTTGAGCCAATTAATTTAAACAATACTATGCCAGCTAATAATATAACTTGGCCATATCGACAAAACCAAGACTTGGCTAATACTTATACATCAACAGGATATATAAACTATCCAAGATCATCAAGCAATATCGATCCAGTACCTTGTAATTTGAATATTACTGAACCATTAAATGAAGGTGCACATGCTTCATCTTTATTCCACAATGCAAGTATTGAATATCGATCTGCAGCTATCAGAAATTTTATTGCACCAGAAGAACAGTATCGAAGTTTGTCACGAGCAACCACTATGTCATTAGACGAAATGCCAGATTCGCAATCTTTAGTTGATTATGAAGTAACAAATGATTCAAATCAGGAAGCTTTTTTATTTCAACAAAATTATTATAAAGAGAAGATTTCAAGACCCGATACACAATTTCGAAATGCATCATATTCACCAGCAAGTTCTCGCAATACTAATTGGAATTCCAACATAAATTCCCAAAGTTACTATAATCAACCTAAAGAAAAAATTCCTACCCAAAATATACAATTACAACATATATCATCATCAGCAAATTCTTGCAATATAACTACTTGGGAATCTGATATTAATTCACAAAAATTAAGTTTCTTAGATGAAAAATCATTAATTGATTGGTTATGTACACGACCAGATTTAATTACTCAAATACGAAGACTATCAACAACTTTGTCATACGAGGTTTGTTTAATAATTGAGTAATCTTCAATTATAATATGTTATACAATCTAACTACATAATATTATTAGACTGAAGCTAATATTTCAGAACCTATGGATAAAGAAACTATAACTAATTTACTTACAGAACAGTGCAAGCTTCTATTTTTACATACACGAAATCCTACTAAGACAATGCGTGAAATGCTAATTAAGAAGATTACCCCATCAACAGATTCAGTCTCTAAAGAATTTAAGATATTATACAAAAAGACACGTGAAATATTTCGACAATTTTCGACATATATTTAATAAAGACATAGCAGCCCTTGCCAAGGATTTCTTAGTTAAAAATTGGTAATATACAGCATTAATGTTATAATAATAATTATTAAATATAATTTTTAAAATTTTTTTTTTTTTAGTGATCCAACGGATGAAAATTTTGAGCACTTCATTGCTGGGGAAGTCTGGCGTCAAAAGCTTAGTAAATACCTTGATGCTAGTGACTTTTCTGAATTCAAAAAGTTATTTTCAATCAAATCTCTCGAAAGCTTCGTTGCTGAAAGTTTAAAGATTCATGTTGAATATCAAATTGCATTTCGTAATAAAGAAAAACCTTCTTATATTGAAGACGTCTTAGCAAAAATTAAGAAACTTGATCAACTCACTATTCACATTACGATTCCATCAGCAAGTCGACGCAATTATATAAATGAATTGGATCTTAATCAAATTAGTGGAGAGTTATCCTCAGATAATGAATAATTTTTTATTACTTTTATAAATTATTTGAGCAAATGCTTTAAATAACTATAATAATTATAAAATTTCAAAACATTAAGTTACAAGCATTTTTTACAATAAAGATGCGAACTCTTACAGGATTTACAACTTATATCTATAAGAAGTAAATTTATAAGTGCACAAAAATCTTATGTACAGTACGAGACAGTGCTAATGTGTATATTGACAATGCATATTGATATGTACAATTTAAATTTTTTATATAATTTGCTTTCCTCATAGTTCTATGTAAATTTTTATATATTAATTGCATTACTGTAAGCTTATAACTGTTATGTCCGAGTATTTGCAAAGGTTAGAGATCTATTTTGCCAGTCTTTCGTATTTTAAACCAACCGGTATTCTCCAAAGCATGAGGATACTATTCTTCGTGATATATTATATATAATTGTTAATCTCCTACAAGTCAGCATTTTATATGGTACACTAGTACTCTAAATATGTTGTACGTGGCGTATCAATCGAAGAGAATCTGAAATGAAAGAGAAAATTAATAAATAAATGAAAAAAAATTGAGTTGAAATGTAATAATACTTATCTCTTGGTTTCGCGTAAAGTTCGAATGGTGTCATGATCACGTGTACCATGGATCAAAATGAATAGGTAATTTAAATTGATGTAATGGTAACAATGATGTAATTGGTGTAATTAGTTTAGAGTCAAATGTTATTATATAAAAGAGCATGAAAAAATAAGAAAAAAATTACCTTTCGCTTTCGTTCTAACTAAAGATAACAAAATCGATAAACGTGTCCCATGCCCTCGTAGTAGTCTTGTTACTGAGGATCATAACTATACTTGCTTATTGATATTGTTTACAAAAACTCTTAGCGTTAGGAAAATGATGAGTATTTATAACCACTAAATTCTTACAAGTAATTAAGTTGTTTTAAAAAAAAACTTGATTGTAATGGTGGTTTGTTCATGCAGTTAATGTATTTTATTTTATTCGAATAGCATCAATTTTTTATAAAGTAATTGTAATCATTATAATAGCGTTATAAAATTTTGTAAAATGCTTTTTGTTTATCGAACAATTCATAGAAATTTTTAACAAAACATAAAAAATACTAAAAGCCTAATGTGGTTATTTATGATTATCTAGTAAAAGTCCAGCAAGAAACTACATTTGCAATTTTATATTAAAAACTTTTTCACTTTGCTTATATTATCCTATAATACTATTGAATTTTGCTAATTTTATAACATTTTGACACTATCGCAAAAATGAACGATTTTAGCAAAGTTGATCTAGTTCAGATATGCAAAATAGACCACGGCTGTTGAGATTATTGATAAACTTGAAAAAAGAAAAACATTATAGTCGTCAACGATAGTAATATTAAATCTGATATAAAAAAAGATATAATGCTGCTGGGATTTTTAACATATGCGCATATTTTTGGAATTACTGTTTATTTTGACGCACCACAAAAATTCAGGTAACACAGATGTGGGGTGAGTCAGTCATTTGATAACCAATAAAATTTAAGAATAATACGATTACGCATGCATATTAAAGTTACATCTCGAGAGTAATTTTCTTTGCTACAAATCTAATTTAATATAGACACTCAGTATGTAATTAATATCAACACGTTAGTATCATACTCTGTATATTAAGCTAACATTAAACTTCTAGGACTGGCCTGGTTTCAGACTAAGATTTGCGAACTAGCTTCTGGACTAATTTAAAAAAAGACCTTTTGAGAATCGACGGTTGTTTAACATTCCTAAAGTACGCTGAAAAGTACATATATCATGTACTATCTTACAGCTAGCTGCGACAATATAAATGCCTCATGTTTTTAGTTTGAGCGAGCAATTACAACTTACTCTCGCTATAGTGATAGAATTGATATAGTGAAGTTACAGTGAAGATTTTTCTTCTTGGTGATTTATTATAACGAGAGTGAGTTGTATATACTATTAGATTCTTTAATTGTGTATAAAATAGCATTAAGCTCTGGATGGCTTATTATAGAGTTTCTTCGAGGATTATGTTATAATACTGTAATATAAATAATAAAAATTATATTATAATAAATTATATTGTAAAAAGGTTAGCGAATGTATTGCTGATCACAAATCCTCAATAAAAGCGTGTAGTAGTTTAATTCGAAGTGGTAGTATTTGGGCAATGTGAATGTTTTTTGATATCACATCGCATAAAAAGACAGGATGAATATAATCGTTGTCTTTTGGCAAATGCTTCGTAAAAGAACTTGTTCATTTTTTTTAATTTCAACTCCATTTTTATAGCAATGGCCAACTTAATATGTTGACCGGATCCTATCCCGGCAGATTTTTGATGAATAAATGCCTTATACTTGTCTTTTTTAATTTTGAGTCTATAATCAACTATATTCGTTCTAAAAGCATAACATATCTCTATAGATTTTTGAAAATAAATAATTGCTTTATTTTCATCTTTTTCAACCATAAATCCATTTTGATAACAGGCACCAGCTTGAAATGCTCCACTAGAATTTCCCATATCAGCGGATATTTGATAAGAAACAAACAGCTTGTGCGCATCCTTCTTAGCTTCTAGCAGACCATTTTGTATGAGATAATGATAAATAAAATTTCAAAAATCTAATCAAATAATAGTATTATACCGTTAGCCACTTTTCTCATTCTTCCGTTATTTCTGGTCCAAGTCGAAAGACAAGTTTCATTCTGCTTCCATTGTAAAAAAAAAAATATCGTAGACATGTAATTCAATTGAATAAATGTGGATACTAATTAATGCGCTTTAGAATATGACAGTACCTGAACTGATAAATCTTTATCATTTACTTTTGCAAAGTAACATGTTAAACATTTAAATTCAAATAAATGAGTATATATCGTCATGAATAATCGAATACTATCGGGATGAGATACTTGCTAAAAAAAATCAGGTTCCTAAATAATGAATCATTTTGGTTTTCTTAGTAAAAATTACACAGTCTTGTTATATGAATAGAAATCGTAATATATTACCTTTAGTACTATATTTAGTCGAGAAATAAAATGTTGTGTCAGGAAATATCCGAGTGTAATATCTATTTGGGTCTTTCTTGTAGCAGATATTATTAAGAGTTATTAAAGGTGTTATATTAATCGCGGTTAATGCTTAGATTGGCTCAAGCTGAGATTTGAGGGCTCTATTTAAATCTTATAAACTATCAAATACACTTATATTCAAGAGAAAATTCAAAAAAATGCACCTAAATAATTTTAAAAATTTCATATATAAATTTAGCACTTCATATATAAATTTAGCATTTCCCAATCTCAGATTCAGCCCTACATTAACTAATAAAACCCTTACATGCTCGCTTGTTTTATAATTTTTATTCATGTATATCTAAAATAATAATACTGTAATATAATAATAATTACAATAATTTGCCACCCAATCTTAATCAATTCACAAATAAGGGAGCGATATGAGAATTAATGCTATTAGTAACTTAGTGGTGGCGAATGGGAGAGCGCAATCACGTGATTTTTGACCAATCACATTACAAGATCAGGTGTAACGTAAAATCAAAACAAACGAAGTAATAAAAT
>CAJVPZ010002876.1:0-11753 GCA_910592135.1 Racocetra fulgida | reverse complement strand
CATGAGTATTGATCCAATCAAGCTGAAATTTTACATGGTGATAGCTGAATACCATACCTACAAACTCTATTATCATCATACAGAAGGTTTTATTTTGGCAAAGTGCTTCCGGAATTCAATTTGTACAAGGCTTTAATAAAAAGAAGAACGTTTAGAGAAAGAAAAGTGAAAAATCTAAAAATATTCATGAGTATTGATTCAATCAAGCTGAAATTTTACATAGTGATAGCTGAATACCATACCTATAAACTCTATTATCATCGTACAGAAAGTAAGAATATTTAGAGAAAGAAAAGTGAAAAATCTAAAAATATTCATGAATATTAATCCAATAAAGCTAAAATTTTACATGGTGATAGCTGAATACTATATCTACAAACTCTATTATTATCATATAGAAGGTTTTATTTTGGCAAATGCTTCTAAAATTCAATTTGTACAAGGCTTTAATAAAAAGAAGAACGTTTAGAGAAAGAAAAGTAAAAAATCTAAAAATATTCATGAGTATTGATCCAATCAAGCTAAAATTTTATATGATGATAGCTGAATACCATACCTGCAAACTCTATTATTATTATATAGAAGGTTTCATTTTGGCAAAGTGCTTCCGAAATTCAATTTGTACAAGGCTTTGATAAAAAGAAGAATATTTAGAGAAAGAAAAGTGAAAAATCTAAAAATATTCATGAGTATTAATTCAATCAAGCTGAAATTTTACATGGTGATAGCTAAATACCATACCTACAAACTCTATTATCATACAGAAGGTTTTATTTTGGCAAAGTGCTTCTGAAATTCAATTTGTACAAGGCTTTGATAAAAAGAAGAATGTTTAGAGAAAGAAAAGTGAAAAATCTAAAAATATTCATGAATATTGATTTAATCAAGCTGAAATTTTACATGGTGATAGCTGAATACCATACCTACAAACTCTATTATATCGTACAGAAGGTTTTATTTTGACAAAGTGCTTCCGAAATTCAATTTGTACAAAGCTTTGATAAAAAGAAGAACATTTAGAGAAAGAAAAGTGAAAAATCTAAAAATATTCATGAGTATCAATACAATCAAACTGAAATTTTATATGATGATAGCTGAATACCATATCTACAAACTCAATTATCATCATACAGAAAGTTTTATTTTGGCAAAGTGCTTCCAGAATTTAATTTGTACAAGGTTTTGATAAAAAGAAGAACATTTAGAGAAAGAAAAGTGAAAAATCCAAAAATATTCATGAGTATTGATCCAATCAAGCTAAAATTTTATATAGTGATAGCTGAATACCATACCTACAAACTCTATTATCATCGTACAGAAGGTTTTATTTTGGCAAAGTGCTTCCGGAATTCAATTTGTACAAGGTTTTGATAAAAAGAAGAATGTTTAGAGAAAGAAAAGTGAAAAATCTAAAAATATTCATAAGTATCGATCCAATCAAGCTGAAATTTTACATGGTGATAGCTAAATACTATACCTACAAACTCTATTATTATTATACAGAAGGTTTTATTTTGGCAAAGTGCTTCTGGAATTCAATTTGTACAAAGCTTTGATAAAAAGAAGAACGTTTAGAGAAAGAAAAGTGAAAAATCTAAAAATATTCATGAGTATCAATCCAATCAAGCTGAAATTTTACATAGTGATAGCTGAATACCATACCTACAAACTCTATTATCATTATACAGAAGGTTTCATTTTGGCAAAATGCTTCTGGAATTCAATTTGTACAAGGCTTTGATAAAAAAAAGAATGTTTATAACAAGAACAGAGAAAATTATTAAAAAAAAGATAATTTAAGAATAGCTTTTACAGAATAAACTGTATTTATGAATAACTGTAGCAATGCTAACTGTATTCAAAGACTATAATGTCTTAACAGTTCACTTTTTGAGTGAACTGTAATTTTTTTTAAGATTGCCTCAAAAAAAAATTTTTAGTCTATTTATAGATTTTCTAGCCAATCAAATTTTGGTGAGGTATAAGTCTGTTAATTCCAGCCAATTTTCTTTGCCTCAAATGCCTTGGGCTATTTTTTTTATAATTCTGGCTAGACTCATGTAATTTAGGCTGGTGAGACATGAGGCAGCTATAAAATGTTTTTTAGTTTCAAATCAATTAGTAATTTGACTTATCAAATCAATTAGTAATTTGATTTATCAAATCAATTAGTGATTTGACTTGACTTATGACGCAGGTAGATAGATGGGTCAGTTCATTTGACTTCTTAGATAAGTAGATTAGTCATTTAGCATCTTAGGTAGATCAGTTTATTTAACATTTTAAGTATATAATAGGAATTATTAAATACACCTATTATTGAGTTAATGAATAGGTGTGGTAATACTATCCTTAAGCGCTTATTTCACTTTACTTTACTTTTTTAATTAAATTCATATCTTCATCCGAAAGTATAAGAATTTTGAAATCTCTATGTGCCCTATTCAATGATCACATATTTGTATGTTCTCAACAACATGACATGTAAGGTATTCTTCTAAACATTCATTTAGTTACTAAATTCGCTAACACCATCTATTTTACATGTGTTGTTTGTCATCATGTAGATTTTCCTGATATAGAAGTAGTAAACATTGCTGATCTTTTGCAGGAGGTATGCTGAATTTCCCACTTTTTGTCAAAAATTATGGGCAAAAGTATCAAAAAGAGAAAAGTACTGTATTTGCGAGAGCTTAAGACAAAGAAGGTGTTTCCAGTTGTTCATCATAGAACTAAAAAGCTTTAGACACTTGAGTTAGGAGTTTTTCACCACTACTGTTACCAAAATAACCCTTTTGGCTTGGATGCCAAATATATGAGAGAGTTCACCAAGAAAAAAAGCTTGACCCAAAGCACAAGCCAACTATATATGTCCTGCTCCTTGGTGTTTTATATATAAGTCTTCATCAACAACAATACTAATAAGGAACCTCAGATATCTTCAAACTTTTTAAAGCCTTGAATCTTCAAACTGTTTTGGAATGATTGCTTTCAAGTAAAAATATTTAAAATTAAATAAAATATATAATCATATTTCTTTAAAATAGATGTTTTAATTATTAAAGCTTAAATGAGTTTTGAATACTTAATAAACAAATCGCAAGTCATCTAAACAAATATTTTTTTTATATATAAATTTTACTATAAGTCTAAATATGCAGTGCTTCTATCTAAAACTTTTTTTACTAAGTAAATCACTCTTTTTAAAAAACTTTTTTCTCACATATAAAATTTTTTTTAAAGAAATTTTATATATAAAAAAGATGTTTTTTAAAGATTTCTCAAGAATTACCAAACTGATTTTAATATTTTTACTACCATTAGATGCATCTTGATAAGCTTTACAACTTTTGTTTTTTTTTATAGTTAAAGTTAGCCTGTTTGGCTTTCTGCTTTTATTAAATTTATAGAATCATATGGTGCTCTTTTCAAAAAGGCCCCAAACAAGTACATTCGGATAAAAGTACATTCTAGTCATACTTGCACCTTTTGAGCGTCTAATTAAATATCTATCTATTACTAGGTTCTACACTAGATGCCGTATCTATAATCTACTATTACTTGAGTTACCCAATTAAATCCTCTAATCTGAGTTTTTTATACCAATCTATTTAATCTTACTTGGAACATGTGATATATAAGTCAGTCCAAGTTCTAAGATCATTACATATCCATCTATAGAACTACTGGTATGGTTAACTGATTTATCCTTAAGTGCATCACTTGCTAAAGCAGTCCGGTATCTACTATTATCGTATTACCTAGTCTTCTTTGGTAACTTACGCCAAGTCCGAAGACAAGTACTTGTAAGCTAAGGCCGCTATAGTTATCTACTACCACCCTTATAGAGTTTGTCCAAACCCTAGCATCTATTATACAGACCATTACTCTATATACCTGTTATCCCAAACTTCCAATTCAGATGGCCTGAAAAGGTGTGACCTGCTCTTGGTCTCTACAGTTAGGTTTTTTTCCTCTGGTTATTCTCCAACAGCCAGGTTGGTGGAGTGTCTTGCCAAACACTTTGATCCTGTTCAGTTTTCTGATTTTCTAGTTGATGATTCTTTATATAGTACCATTGAAGATCTGTACTGCCTCTCTATTCAGATCTTGCCAAGTGGGTTTCTGTGTATGCTGACTCTGGATTTACACAACTATTTCACTTGTGTTTCATATAACTTGTACAGTACACTATATTCTACAGTCTCTCAGTACAACTGGTATGACTAGATTATAGATACCAATCCATCTAATTACACTTACAGTCTGCTGTAATATATTCTGGAATTCGAATTTTCGCTATTGATAGAATTTGAACTCTGATCCTACCACTTGGGGGTGTGACAACTCACTACTTCACTAAGTCATCACACCTGCTTTCTAATTTTTTTACAAGCCCAAGAGTGATTTACTTAGTAAAAAAAAAGGTTTAGATAGAAACGCTGTATATTCAGATTTATAGTAAAATTTATATATAAAAAAAAATATTTGTTTAGATGATTTGCAATTTGTCTATTAAATTTAAAATATTAAATATATTAAAAAAAAGTTTTAAATATTAAAAATATATATCTTTGCCTTTATATATATCTTATATTAAACTATATTTGCTGCTTTAATCTAAAAAATATATTATATTAGAGGTGTGGTAATTTAGTGAAGTGGTGAAGTTGTTACACCTCCAAGTGGTAGAGTATAAGTTCAATTCACACGGAAGGCGAAAAAATTGAATTTAGAAAAACGGATTTAACAACTATCGTCGTGGCTAAGAAAACTCAAGACTCTGTAACTGTGGTCATACCAAGATAAAAATTAGAAGGTTCTAGGGCATTTGTGTAATAAAGAAGTTATACAAAAGCATGCAAGCCAGTTTAGTCAGTACAAACCCAAGATAAGTCCTTTGGAATTACAGAAAGCTACAGAGCCAATATGGCAGTGGAGCGTTTGCTTGAGAAGTTCTGAATAAAGAAGTAGCACAGATCTTTAATGGTACTACATACAGATTAATATCTGGGGAACTGGATAAACTAAATAGAACCAAAGTGTTTGGCAAGACACTCCACCAATCAGGCTGCCAGAAGAGTAACTAGAGGAAAAGGACCCAATCATGGGGACCAGAGGCAGGCCATAGCCCTTCTGGGCTATCTGGATTAGTAGTTTGGAATAGCTAAGATGACCGGGAAAAGTCTGTAGATGTACTGAGGTTTGGGTGAACTCTATAAGGGCAGTAGTAGGTAACTGTAGCAGCTTTGGCTTGCAAGTACTTGTCCTCAGACTTAGCATAAGTTATTAAAGAAGACTAGATAATATGGAAATAGTGAATACCAGACTGCTCTAGCAGGTGATGCACTCAAGAATGAATCGGTTAACTATGCCAGTAGTCCTATAGGTGGACGCAATGATCTTGGAACTTGGACTAACTTATGTATTGCATGTTCCGGGTGAGGTTAGATAGATTGATATAGGAGACTCAGATCAGAGGGTTTAAACAGATAATTCAAGTAATAAGTGAATTACAGGTACGGCATCTAGTGTAGCATCTAGCATATAGGTAGAATCACTTAATTAGGCACCCAAAAGGTGCAGATATAGCTAGAATGTATCCTTATCAGAATATATTTGTTTGGAGCCTCTTTGAAAAGGGCATCACATGATCCTAATATCTAATAAAAGTGATAAGCCGAAGAGGCTAACCTTAACTACAAAAAAAAAGAAAATATGTTATATTTATAAAAAATTTTTTATTATAAATTTTATTTAATAAATAATTTGCTAGTTATTTAAAGAGTTATATAATATAGATTATAAAAAAATTATATATAAATTATATACTATATAAAATTTTAAATAATAAATATAAAGATACTATATCTAAACTTTCTTATTAAACTAGGTATTAGGTGCTGATAGATGTTCAAAGCGTTATACTATTATATAAACGATTTGATTGGGTATTTTTTGTTTTTTTGAAGAGATCTGCAAAAATATACAGTATTACCTAAGTCAGAAAATTAATTGGTCACTATTAATAGACATTGTATGATTTAGAATAAATATAGAGTTCTCCAATATGCTTCAGACAATAAATTATTTTTGAAGCTCTAAATAAAGTTATGAAGTTTATCAAAATAGTGGTTTTCAAAATATTTTTAAAAATATTTTATTAATATATAATTTTTTTTAAAAAAAGTAGATTTTTTTTAAAAAATTTTATATATTAATAATATATTTATTAAAAATTTTTAAAAAGTATTTTTATATTTGGTTTAATAATAAAATTTATTTATAAAATTTTTAGATTTTTTTTAGATAACAAATAGATTGTTTATTAAATTTAAAATTAAAATTAAAATCAAAATAATATTTTTATAATACTAAATATATATTTTTTTTTTCTGATATGTTCTACTACTGTTTTTATTAATAATAATTAGGCAAAAATTACAAGAATTTTTTAACTATAGTTATTTTTTTAACTGCAACAAGTGACTCACTTGGCTTAAAAGCCCAGGTGTGATATTGTCTAATGGTTGTTTGCCTCATTCTGAACCTCTAACTTCTTAAAGACATGTATTCTTTAATCATTGGCCAATGCTATACACCATTTCAATATTATCTTTTCTATAAAATACAGACACAAAACAAAGGACAGAAAAAAAAAGAGGTAATACTTCAGTATTTAAGTTCAATCCACCTAAATAAACAAAACCAAAAAACAAATAAAAGAAAATAAAATAAAAGAAAAGAAAACAAAGATAGTACTATTAAATCTGTGTTGGATTGTAAAAATTATATAGACTACTAAATAATCTAATCTAAACTCTATGCTTGTTATTTATTGTCTATATTGAGATATATAAAATATCTATTCTTGAGTAGAGGCCAAGTTTGAAATTTCTCTTGTAGTTTCATCAGATTCGGTACGGTATTTTGCAACAGAATATTATACAAAAGCTTGTCCCTAAACAAAGTTAAGTGATCCTATTATGAATCTTGATATAAACATCATAACCTCTTGAGGTAACTGATCATTTGTTATTAATCCCAAAGTAGATATGTACTCTTGTACATGATTTTTCTTTTTCAGCTGTGATTGTTATTGTGATAGAGGTAGGTCAACTTTTCAACTTTTTGTTAAAATTTTGTAAAGAACAAAGTGTAGGGCCTTGATATAGTGTTTTAATTTGCAGGTATTCTTAAACTTCAGTAAAGAGTATGTTGAAAACTTGCTTATTATTTTTCTTAGACCAACTATCTTTAACTTCATCAGCAGAAGCAGAGCTTCTATTAAAATTTTCTGTATAAAAGCACTACCTTTTCGCCAGTTATCTTGTATAGGAAACTTTTAACTTGCATACTGAATACACAGAGAAGTTCAGGAGAATTGAAACAAAAACCTTAACCTCTGTAAAAACCATTATTTGTAGTTATTTCTTTTACTTTTCTTCAACAAGTTTCTGTTTTTATTAACTATAAGTTTGGTATGAATGATCATCAGGAAGAGTTGTATTCTCAAATACTAAATATTTTTTTATCTAATATATTAAATATAGTTACAGTATTTAAATAAAAAAACAGTTATATACAGTCGACTCTGGTTAAACTAAACCTCTCTAAACTGAACACTTAATAAATTCTTTGAGAACTGAATGAAAAACTTTAGAACATTTGTAAATTTTATTATAAAGTTCGGATTAGCAATATATAACTCTTTGAGAACTGAACTTTTAAAAATTTTTATATATAAAAATCCTTAAGTACATTTTTTTGCGGAATAAACAGAGTAGACTGTATATGGTATTGTTGAGTTATTTTGCATCAAAATAGTCATGATCTCTATTATTATTTGCTGTAAGAAATTCAAAATCACTGACAACAGTAATAAAGGTAACAGAAACACACCAAAAACGGTTTCAATAACTACAAACAATGCCACCTAAAAGAGAATTAATAAGCGTGAGTACCAACCAGACAAAATCGAAACGCGAAAATGAAAGATGAATCTTTTTAGCGAAAGGTGAAGTTCTCTGACGAAAATTGAAACTCCTTGAAGAAAGAAAAACCTTTGGTAAAAAAAAAGGCTCCTGGCAAAAGGCGAAACTCCTTTGAGAAAGTAAAATTTTAACATAAGAAAAACTCCTTGGTGAAAAGCAAAACTTTTGGTGAAAGACAAAACTCCTTAGCGAGAGAAAAAACTCTGACAAAATATGAAACTTCTTGGCGAAAATAAAGCAATTGACATAAAAAATATGCCTTGTCAAAGGCAAACTTCTTGACAAAAGAAAAGCCCTTGGTGACGAAAACTCTTGGCAAAGGAAAAACCTATAGAGAAAGAGAATACACGTAAAAACACGGCAAAACTGAAATAGAACAGCATGTAAACAAACAAAAAATGTTACCATACACCACTGACTATAGTACCCTGAGTACTATTCAATAAACCATCAAATTTCTTGAATAGTACCCGCCCAGGTATTAATTACGGGGGAGAGTACTATAATAGGGGGGTACTTTACGAATGCATCTATTTGCGCATCAATTTTCATTACTGATTTTTTAAGAATTAGGGTTAGGGTGCCCACATTAAGATTAGATTAGTTTCGAGTGTAGTAGTTTATATAGGTAAATTTGTCTGTTTTCTATATTTTTTGCATTTTTCACTTTTTTCGCTTTGTTTTGCTTCGTCAGACTGATCTGGGATGATCAAAATTCCTCTATCTGATTGGTCGATCATCACATGCTGATGGATATTGATGCGCAAATAGATGCACTCGTACTTTACATAGTTTTAATATTATTTAATAAGAATCTCAAATCTAAATATATATATATCTAACTAGAATAATATTCAGGTCTTATTCAATTTTCTGGATCACGAACCTATGAATAATATCTGGGTCTTTTTCATGGGGGTGTTATGACAGGGGTACTATAGTCAATGGCATATGGTAATTTAAAAAATTAGATTGTTGCACAAAATCGAACATTACATGTTCATGTAATATTTGTATATTATGCAAGTATTTATATAGGATAGTACAGAATTTTCAGGTTCAAAAAAATCAACATATCGATATTATACTATACTAATAAAATACCTTTATAATGAATGTCTTGTTAAAGCATCAAGTTGCATCAAGCTTGCATCAAGCTTGCATCATGTTATAAAAGGTAGACCTATTAAGAGTTGAAGTACTGTCTACTGTATATCAAGAGGTAAGAAAAGTATATTGTACTGCTTAATTAACATTGTTTTTTCTTTTTTTTCTTTATTATTTCAATTATTAACCTATTAATTTTTATTCACAAACTTATGCAACTCTTTTTTAAAGTTATACATGCTTATTAAAAGATATTTAACACAATAGAAGTAATTTAATATGTATGATAATATAGTTTTATGAGACTGGTGAGAAATTACATACTGTATTTATATTAAATATAACAATATAGGTTTAAAATCACAATATTTATACACCATTTACAAGAATTTGCTTTACTAAAAAGAGATATCATTTGAAAAATACATGATTTTTATTATAAAATTACAATAATGATAATAAGAAAAGTATTTACTAGAATCAGAAAAGCTGGATTATAATATCGAGAAATGTAATTTTTAGATAAAATAATTACAAATTTTTAATAAATTGATCAACAAAATTTTAAAAATTTTAGTATATAATCTTATAGCATTGCACTATGATAATAAATTAATTATATCTAACACCCAAACAAAGTTATAAACCAACATTTAAAATACTTCAGCAAAACAAAATTAGAAAATCCAGAAAAATAAATCTTAAACAAAAACTAATGGATATTAATAATACTTACTTTATAATAGTAAAACCTGAATTGATTTTTATTATCAGGTAAAAGAAAAGAGTGAAATTTTTTATTTTTTTAGGTTATCATTTTAATGTAGATCTGAAATAAATTAGAGTTAAACGGTGGTGTGCATTAATCACATAACCACCTCTGATGCGGGTTTCAACCTGCTGTATTATTAGTGATAGAATTGGTTTACAGATAAGTCGGCTTAATTACAGTTTTAAAGCTATGCCAGCTTAGCTTTAAAACCATGATCAAGCCAGCTTCTCTATAAGTCAATTTTATTTTTATAATTTAAATTTAAATCATAATTTTTAAATTATGGTTTAAGCTATAGTTTAAGCTATGGTTTAAGCTATAGTTTAAGCTATATTTTAAATCATGGTTTAAATGATTATTTAAACTAATACTATAGTTTAAGCCATAGTTTAAACTATGCTTTAAGCTTTGTGTCATAGTTTTTAAACCAAACTGAGCCAAGCTCAACTATTAAAATATTAGATACCAAATGATTTACTATTATGATGCTAACTATATGATTAGTCTACTTAAAATTTTGTTGATCAATTTATTTATATAGTAATTTTATAATAAAAATTGTATATTTTTAAAATATTCTAACTCCTGTTCTAGTAAAACAACTTCAATTCTGTAATATGAAGATGATATATAAATAGTGTAGTTTTAATACTATATTGAGACATTTTTAATTTATTTTATTAATATGGTTAAAATTATAAATTAAGAAAACTTAATAGTTATTTAAACAATAAATTATAAAGAACTATAACAATTTATATATTAATATTAAATATAGCAATATAGTTTTAAAATCACAATATTTATACACCCTTTACAAGTTACAGAGCTAGATTTGCTTTATTAGAAAAAGTGTTAAAAAAATTTAAAATACATGATTTAGTTATTTAAACAATTATATTGTGGAGATCAACAAAAAAATATATATTAATAGTATATACCATTTACAAAATACAGAATTGAAATTGCTTTACTATAAAGATAGTTATAACATTTTAAAAACACTTGATTTTTATATAAAATTACTAGAATAAATTACTATATTTAAATAAATTAATTGATAAAATTTTAAAATAATGAGTTAATCATTTAGCAGTAAATTATTTGTATCTAACACCCTACTCAACTATCCATCTCTATATATTACTTTTATTCAAATATTTATTTGTTATATATTAAAAAAATAACTATAGATAACTAATATTCCTTGTAATAAAAATCATGTAACAATTATATTAGTATTTCTTAAACTGTCTGGCAGCCAAATTTGCCTGCTTAAATTTTTTTAATATGTTTTTTTTAAAATTACTCAAAATTTTATTAAGGATAAGTCCTCTATTACTAAGCTAAAATAAAATTTGATATATTATTAATTAATATTTATTAAAACTTTAATTGTATTTATATACATATATAAAAGTAAAATTATATTAAATATAGGCAATTCTTTAATTTTACTATAAAATTTTTTAAAAAATTTTTAAAAATTTTTAAATTTTTAAATTTTTTCAAAGAGAAAAAAAGTTTTCTTTACTAATTAAAGTTAAAATTTTAATTATAAAATAATAAAAATTTTAATAACAAAAGTTATTTAGTATAACTTATTCTATTGTTTGTACTAAAATAATAGGGTATATATTATTAGAATTTTTAAAAGTTTGTCAATAGTTAAAAATAAAAGTTGTAAAATTGAAATTTTTAAAAATTATTTATTTTTTTAGCTTATTTTCAACTTAAATTTTTTTTGTATTAATATTAAAATAAAATTATTAAAATATAATCTATATTAATGGCTAATATTTAAAAAAAAATTTATAATAACTTCATTTTTAATAAAAATAAATCAAAAGCAAAATTTAAAAAATTTAAGCAGATAAATT
>CAJVPZ010002875.1:0-11753 GCA_910592135.1 Racocetra fulgida | reverse complement strand
AATTTAGTTAGTGAGTATAAAGAACATTTATTAATCATTGGAATTAAAAACAGCAAAGCAAGTTCACAAATCAAGAAAATAAATACTTATTTACCATTACTGTTATGTAATACCCTTCAATTCATTTCATTCACATTAATCATTCATTCAGTGCGTAAGTATAAAGAACATTTATTAATCATTGTCATTAAAAAACAGCAAAGCAAGTTCACAAATCAAGAACATAAATACTTATTTACCATTACTATTATTAATCCTTCAAATCATTTCATTCGCATTAATCATTCATTCAGCGAGTGAGTATAAAGAACATTTGCTAATCATTTGAATTAAGAACAGCAAAATTCACAAATCAAGAACATAAATAATTTACCATTACGTAATACCTTCAAATTTCATTCGCGTTAATTTAGTCGGTAAGTAAAAAATTATTTACAACCGATTCAAGTTTAAAATAACATAGCACTATCTATTATATATTATGATTATAAAGCGACTCTAAATATGGAAAATGTGCGCACTGTAATGAAGATAACACGCAACCAGCATGGTGTCTATCATGCGACCCTGACATGACAACAAGGTGGTCAAGTGGAAGTAAGGATATTGACGATTGCATGAAACAGTTACAACTTAGAGCCTTTACATATGAAGAAGCGGCGGTCGAATGGATTCCATTTGATAGATTATCTGGTGTTATCGAAATTGGTAAAGGAGGATTCGGCTCTGTATATTCAGCAATTTGGATGGATGGTATACGAAAACTTGAAGGAATTAAAATTGACAATAATAGTGACAACTGTTCTTATAAAAAATCACGAGAACCAAATAGTATAGTTGCACTCAAAACCTTGTCTGGTTCTTTAAAAGAAGTAAGTTAAATTTATTTTATTTGAAAATTCATTAAATATATCATGAACTAATTCATTCAGTTCATTTAATGAATTATAAAGTTTGAGAATCATATAAAATGTAATCATAAAGGTAGCAGCCTTAAAATATACGGATTAACTCAAAACAGCGGAGGTGAAACCTTGATGGTATTTCAATATGCCGATAAGGGGAATCTTTATAAGTTTTTAAGAGTAAATTTTCAAAATCTTACTTGGAGGATTAAATTAAAACTACTACTCGATATTTCACGTGACTTAGCTAAGATTCATGAGGCAGGGTATATTCATGCAGACTTTCACAGTGGTAATATTTTACAGCATAAAGGTATAAGCACAACTTTACAGTCTTATATCTCAGATCTAGGATTGTCTAAAAAGAAAAATGAAAATGATTCAAACAGTGATATTTTTGGAGTTATGCCTTATGTAGCACCTGAGGTTTTATTAGGTCAAAACTTTACACAAGCTGCCGATATTTATGGCTTTGGGGTCATCATGTCAGAGATGTCAACTGGTCAAAGACCTTTTGATGGATGTGAATTTGATACGAAACTCGCTGTCAAGATCTGCAATGGATTGCGGCCAGAATTTGCCACTAAAACTCCTGATTGTTATATTGAATTGGCTAAGGAATGCATGGATTCTGATCCAAAGAAACGGCCAACTGCAACGGTTGTTTATGATAGACTTTATAGATGGAGTGAATGCATGGAAATTTCCGAGCCATTCTTCGACGAAGATAAAGCTGCAAAAGAATTGCCAATTGTTTTACCAAAGCATCCTGATATTATGTACACTAGCAAAATTATCAACACACAAAGAATATCAAATGCAATTAAAAAAGATATTGAGGGTATTTATTTAAAAATTTAATTATTTATTTCAACTATTTACTTAAACCTAATTATTTTATAATATTAATAATATTAGAAATTTAACCAAGTAATTAATCAATTTTGCTGTTGAAATTTCTATTTTGATTATATTCAACTTACAGTATTTCTGTATTTAGGCCGTTAAAAGTTGATTAGTTGATTAACGTCAATATTTTGGTCTCAGGCGTGAGGGAGAAATTTACACACATATGTGCACTAAGAATATTTGATTGAATTTCATTAGTCAACTTTAATCACGTAATTAATGAAATTTATGTTGCGTTTTGATCTGCTTGTTTAAGTTCTGGGGTCAGTTCACGACGTTTATCAACTATTCAATTTTGAACGGCCTTATAATTAAGCAAATTTATTATAGTCAACCCCATACAATTGCCTTCCCTATAAGTGACTTTGCGCACATGTTATTACGTATGCGACGATAATATTCCACAGACATAAATCAAAAAGGAGTCAAGGAATTTATTATTCATATAAAATTTCATTCTCACCATTTTTAACTAATTCTATAAGGCAAATTGAAAAAACATATCCCAATACTTTTTTATGCATAACCTAATATAAATAAAATATAGCGTTTCAATTATATTATTTAAATAAATTTAACGTTTCTGATTGCATCTTGATAAATAATGCATGAGCTTGATAATTAAGAATTTATATCAAAGTGCGAGCAAGTGATAAATTGCTTGCAAATTGCGAAACTCTAAATAAGAAGTAGTTTCAGATCATAAGGTTTCCTTTTTTACAATAGAAATTCCATGTTACTACTTCGGATATTAAACGTCAAACTTAGATTCTGCCGTAATTGTAAAAGTGTACATCGTCATGTTAAGTTCTGATACAATGCTTCATTTATTTTATAGAAGTCGTTATAGATTCAGTTGTTAACTTTTAATCTCTGCAAAGGCATAATATTTAAAAATATTGAAATCGATCTGAATTAAAGTAAATTATGAAAAACTTCGACATTACGTCACGCACATGTGAAATTTTTTTTTATAAACTTTTGACCAAGCAACCTAAATTAATAGTATTAGTAATAGCTTGTATTACCTTAACGGGTCAAAATGGAATGTCCTTTTTTTTTAATTAAATAGCTTGTAGCCTAATTATTTCGTTACATAAGCCTTATGCGAATATTTTATACCTTCAGGGAAAATCTTTAAAAAAACGGTTATCATACAAACATTATAATAATATTTACTATTTTGTATAGAAAGACATGTTTATTAGATAAAGTTGGTGCAAGTGTTTGTTTGCACGCAGGCGTACATTTGTGTTGGCGGTTAAGGCCATAGTTGGAGATATTAAATTAAATTGTTCCAACTTTTTAATTAAGAAGATTGTATCATTCCTGTTCATATATTACTCATATCATAGTCTCATTTGCTTGTCTTATTAATACAACATTGAGGTTATTACTTAATACTCATTGCATGCTTAGAACTATCAATTCAAACTACTGGGGGATTTCAAAATTAAAATCAGAGAATCTTATTTTATTTTTCCGATTTATAATTCAACATAGTAAAAATACTATTGAAAAATCCTATTTATTCTTGAAATGTGTCACTTATTTTTAATTTTGAAACTCCTTAATGTAGAACGAATTTCTCATGTCATACCCTACCATAACCATTGTTATTACACCAAATATCTGGGTTTTATTAATGCCATTGTTTGTGATTGTATTATCCAAACTCTTATATTGACTTTTCATTATTTCAATGATTTTACATTAATCTTTACAAAAGTTTTCTTATTAAATTAGAGGCATGATCATGTAGCGGACTTAACCGCCATAATGTGTTAAAGATAGATTTGTTTGTTTTATTGTTTTTATTTTTAAGCATTTCCGTCATTAGATGTTCCGGCTTAAATTTAATGCACCAACTTTGGCCCCGGAGGCGCAAAAGTTAGTGCATTAAATTTAAAGCCTTTATTTCTTATGAGAGGATTATAGATTGGTGGAGCAACCAAAATTCAGCAAAACCAAAATATAGGGTCGGAATAGGCCCGGAGCTAGGGCTGGCATTTAGCAATAATACCAGCCAACTACACTATAGCAAAATTATCATCCGAGCAGCTTTGCTTAATACGTGGGCTACCATTTTATTAGTAAAATTTTGGTAAAAATTTATCAATTCAGGCCTATTCCCCTAAATTTTGGTCGACCTGCTGAATTTTGGTTGCTCGCTAATCTATTCACAGTACAGTATCACCTGCAAAATAAACCAGTTACTGAATGGTACACATCCAATAATTATATATTTCTGATCCGGATCCAATTTCCATCCAATGTTCATAGTGCACATTTTCAGAATGTGGAGATGTCGCTGTGCTGATAGAATGCCAAACAAATCACGCAAATTTTGTGTCAGTCAGGAGGCTGAGGGGCTGAGTTCACGATTCTTTCGCTGTAGTTCCTTTGCTATGTTCTTTGACGATCAGTGATTACAAAATAAATGGAAGCATAATATTAGGACGGTGTTGACATAAGTACTAAAAGGATACTTTTTTTATCAGGATTTGGGTTGTTTTAAATGATCCAAAATTTTCAACGAAATACTACAATAGACATGTAGATGTATATAAAAATGGCCGGAGTAAAAATTTTCTTTTTAGGGTTTAGGAGGAAATTTTTCTTGACGATCCTTGCATTATAGTGATACAACATTCCTAAATTAGAGATTGTATAACAAGGTGCTTTTTGATACAGTTAGGGTTACTTTTTTGATAAAGTTAGGGTTATTTTTTTGATGCAGTAATAGTTAGTGGTTTATATAAATATCAAGAATATAATTTATGCAGCATGTTGATCATTTCTAAGAAAAAAGACTGCATGCTAAGATAATACATTATCCGACAAACTCATCTGATCATGAATTTATTTCTGTATGTTATTTTTTTAGGTGTTACGAAATACCAATCATGATCATGGATAACTAGAGATGGGCACTATGCAGCATGGTACTTAATCGTCACATATAATAATTTACGTAAAAAATTAACATCCGATGTGATTTTCATAATTTTAATCATGTAACAATTTTTGCCGAATAAGTGTACATTATTGGATAGTTAATATGACCATGTGATGATGTTTTGCAAAACTGATTACGTAATTTCATGTAAAAAATTCACATGATCATATGAAATGTCGGATAAATATCATGTTAAACGTTCATAGCGATAATCATTTTACAATGAAAAAGAATTGTATGTATTTCAGCTAAATAATATTAGAAGTCAAACTGAAAGTCAAACTTTAAATATTAAAGCTTACTTATTTTGTATTCTTATGTATATAGTGCGCATCGGCTGTCAGTGCCAGTGTTGACCGATGACATAGGTCATAACATTTTTTCGATATGACCTTGGTCATATAATCATATGACTTTTTTGGTCATAAGTCATATCGGTCATATCAAATATTAGTAAAAATGTTTTTTACTATGAATCTTACTATATTAAAAGGTCATAAAGTCTTATCAACCTTCGTTATGACTAAATGACCTATGACAGGTCATAAATGATGTATAGGTCATCGGCCAACACTTGTCAGTGCCCTTAGAACATTAACAATTGAATTAGCGATGAATTATATCTATGTACATTTGCGTATACATAAAATAAGGTACAGTTTTCAGATCGGCTGAATATAAATCGCTTTCCTTATTGCAGTATTAAGTTAAAGTTCTTGGTTTATATGACGTACAGTACATACGTAAACAGAATCGCATCAAAACTGCAAGCACTATTGTGAGATATACGCAGGTTATTGTGGAAACAGCAAACCTGAATATCAAATTTTTATTATACATTAAAATTCTAGATATGACCAGTGTTTAAAATTTTATGTACAAGCATGCACAGTGCACACTCAATTGAGTGTGCATGAAAATATTGCACGAAAATTTTTATAGTAAAATTACTTTTTTAATCTTTGCTACACAAATTTGTTAATTTGTGCAAATGATGTTTTTGCAGATTAGTATGGTACAGGCCGAATTTTGGAATTCGTACCAGTGTTATATATATTAGTGTAGGATTAGGAATTATAGCTGATCAGTATGGTATAGTTTTTAATTTTGGCCTTTACACACCTAATTCAACCATAGTACAAAGTTCAAATTCCTCGCATTGAAATAGATCTATTAGTTACATAATAGTAATTCGGTTTATTACCTTGTTTTTCCAATAACGCAATACTTATATAATCTAAAATGTTTTTAGATTCATTATTAAATATGTTTAATCAGGATTATATTAAGGGCACAAATACCCTACAGTATTTTGTTGTGGAAGAGATTAGAATTGTTCTATTTAACCATATTAATATTAAACATTTACCTATAATCAATGTATTTCCTGAGCCGTAAAAAAATTACTCAAGTGGTTTTACGTAATCGCTAATTCTTACCTGTTTATCTAATCTGCAACCGGTATTACACGTGTAATTAGTATGATTGTTCTTAATTAGAATTTTTTTTGCATCAGCTTTTTTCACTTTTAGATTTTTACAAAGCAAAAAAATTGTAAAACTCAATATAACTATTTTTTGAAGCAATTCCGAATCAAAAATGTAAATATTTTCAAGTAACAATTTAAAAATATTGTATTTGCTGGTTACATTCTTAATTCAAGGTCAAACACACACACATGACCGAGAGTAATTTTATAATATTTAATTAAAAAAAAAACATTATCTTAATTTTTGTTTAAGTTTGTAATCTGTTACCTTTAATTTTTATTATATAAATTCTATTTCAATTATTGATTAGATAAATATAATTTATTAAAAAAATCTTATTATATATTTACAAGTTTTTATAAATATACTTTATTAAAAAATCTTGTTATATATTTACAAGTTTCTATAAATATCCTAATATGAACGATTTTGATAAAATCTTCTGCAATAAAATTGATCAAATAAGCAGTATATTGTATATTTAAAATATGCAAATAATCATTACTTGTAATTTTTTATACAACTCTACAATTACTTTCATAATTGGTAACAATTATACAAATTTTTTAAAACCGCCAACTCATTATATAAAAAGTTAAATGAACAGAAAATTAACAAGCCATATGAAAGTTAATAATACATTTTTAATATCGATAATTTTCTTTATCAGATCTATTGGATTCCTCCGGGTGATTAATGCATTCATCGTGTAATTTCGGATATGTCATAAATCGAAAAAATAAAAAATAGAAAATAATATGATAATTCAAAAAAAATATTAACTTGCATGTACTAATTACATTATAAAGGAAAATAATTATTGTTTTATATTTCATCAATGCCATAGATTTCGTCACTTTTCACAGGTTTTCGTTATTCGTCATTCAAAAATTGCCGTCAAGCCTCATTTCTCTATATTTTGTCATGAGACTCTAATTCCGTGCCATGAGATTAGACCATTAACTCCTTATACGAATTTGAGGACTAGTAGAACAAAAAGCTATATTGAACCCTAGTGTAGTTATCCTTTATTGAAAGTAAATTGTATGCCTTTATATACGTTTTACGTAAGGGCTAAAAATAGCTGAACCAATTACTTATAACTCTGGTCAAATTGGCAGATCGTTTGGCCAGATTTAGAATCAAAAACTTTGTGGACTTGGCCAAACGATCGGCAAATTTGACCAGAGTTATAGGTAATCGGTTTTGCTATTTAGATCACAATCAAAATTAGCCCAAATGATTACATATAGAACAAATTTATCTAATTTTCACATTTTAAATTATCTAAAAGTTTAATTTTCAAATGTCCTAAATATAAAAAATTTACAGTTTTGTAAATTTTGTCAGCGCAGTTCTGGGGATCGACCGGTTCGCATGTTTTATTCATTGGAATAATAAGTACAATCGATTCATTAAACTATTTTTTTACTAATTAATATTTACTCTCAGACCCATTCCAACAGATTGACTTAGGAACTTGAGAACACCCTTTGTTTCGAATCGAACATGGAGTTTAATTAATGGATCGAATGATTATTGTATTATTATGATTTATTGCTTGATGAGTAGGGTGTATTATGCAAACGTTTATAGCAAAATGACGTGGTTTTTTAATTGCATTGTGTAGTATTTTCGATTAGTAATCGTGGGAGTATTGGTATAATTAATTGCGTAATTTTTTAGATATAGTGATCATTAGAGTTAGTTATAGTAGTGATGTAATTATGTCATTGGGGTTTATTAGAGTAATGACGTAGTTTTTCTGATTTGCAATCATTAGGGCATACTTAAAGGGAATGGGTTTTTTTTTCCAGACAAGATAATTTTTGTTTTTTCTGCTAACCCGACTTTGTTTGGTTTTTTTGTCCACCTCTTGTAGGGTGGCCTAACAAACATTTGAGTGTATTTGATGAGTAGCCTGTCAGAGTGACAGTTACATAAATGTTATTGTGCTGTGTAAGTTACACTTGGGTAGGTATCATCGCATGATAGGGCGTAATGAGGAGGTAGCCATTGTTTAGTGTATTCAAAAGGATTTGACTTGTCAGACAAAAGTTAAACTTTGAGTTTTTAGTAGGTGTTGGGACAACAGTTACTAAGATATATTGTTTTTTGTTCAATGTACATCCTGTCAGATAATAGTCAAATCTTGAGTTTTTTTAGTAGGTGGCCTGTTAGGATGACAGTCACAAAGATTTCATTGTTGTTTATTTATGATGGGTTTGGCCTGTCAGACGACAGTCAAATTTGAGTTTTAGTAGATAGTTACAAAAATCATAAGTAGATATGCTCGGATAAGTATTTTTAGTAATTTGAGCATATGAATGAAAAAAGATAATAAAACTTTGAAATGCGATAATTGAGAACATAGCTTACAATCAATAAGCTTATAGCATATTTATTGATACTTTTGAATTCTGCATTATGGTAGGACTTTTGCACTAAGGAGAAGAGGCAGAATATCTGAAACTTTATTTTATTATATTTTATTATATTTTATTGCTTTTACAACCTTCTTGATGAGGAACAAAATAGTTTTTTTGATATTTAATATTTTTAACAATATTTTTTTTATGAATATATGTCTTCCATATATAAGGTTATATAAAATATGAAATTATTGTAGATATAGAATCTATTTAGTTGATTTAAAATTAGGGTAGTTGGCAAGCTGGTGGTGCAAATTTTTTTTTAATTTGCCAAATAGTAGTAAAAATCTTATCACTATTTAGCAAGCTAAAAAAGAGCTTGTCTTGCCAGCTTGTTAACCACCCTATTCAAAATAAGCATATGCTGTAATAGCATTTTAAAGTATATTGCATTATTAAAAATTCTATTTCAACTTACAATATTTCATTGAGTACATTGTTTTAGAATTTAAGCTGCTTAAAAATAAGAGTTTATTTATTAATTAAATTTAAAAAAATTGCACATTAAGTTTGCATCTATGATTAATAGAATGGAAACCACTTCCAAAGATATATTGATTTTTTTACATTTATAATAATTTTTATTACATGTATTTTTTTAATTGCATTTAATATTATCTACTTATGAAGTAGATTGCATAATAGATACTTCTTGGACATTTATGAGTGTCAAAAGAATACTAATTCTAAAAATCAGGATCTAATGAAAACAATTCATTTGCATTATACATAATTCTAATAATGCAAATTTGTATCCAAATATATATATAGTATTCTTTGAAATAAAAATATGTCTTTCAATCATTGTGTTTGTATTTTTGGAATTTGTAAAACCTTAATACAAGAGTTATATTATAAAGGTTTTTTATTATACAGGTTTTATGTAACAATCTGTGCTTTTTTTAGTTACTTATTGCCAAGTTTATATAAAAATCATATAATTTTTAAATTTATATGATTTTTATATAGACCTATACAAATAAGCAAAAATTGATACTTTTAAAAATGTGATTACATATTGTATAAACATTAATTTAAATACTTTAAATTATAACTGCAAGATAAAGCAAATACTTTTTTAAATTGTCAATTATAAAATGCTCATTTATTGTATAATAATTAAAATACTATAGGATTATACTTAAATTAATTGTTAAAGAAGATTTTTAAATTAATATTAATTGGCTTGCTAGTATTAGAAATTTGAATAGTAATATTATTTGTAATTTGTTGTAATATTTCTTGTTCTTTACTATGATAATCGGCATTTGTTTATAACTATTATTATTTGCATATTTTGTTTTATTTTTTTGTTTGCACTACATGTTTTTATTTTTTTACTGCCATTGATTGTTAATTTTGTATGTAAATTTATAAAACTTTAAAAGAAATTATAAGTTTAAATTCAAAATTAAAAATATACATTTTTAAAAAGAGAACTTTTATTTAAAAAAAAGATTATTAAATATAGTTAATATACAATTAATTTACAAATAGTATATAAATACTTGAAATTTTTGATTGACTTGAGTTTGATGTAATATTAGAGTTTGTATTCAATACAGTATTGGAGTTTGTATTTAGTAAAGTGCTAAAACTTGCATTTTGATATAGTGTTAAAACTTGTATTTGACATATTGTTAAAGCTTGCATTCAATATACAGTATTGTTAGAACTTGAGTTTAAAATAGTATTAGAACTTGAGTTTGTAGTATTAGCACCAGAACCTTAAACTTCTATCTTGTTATCATTATCTAAAGATAAATAATTTTAAATTAATTATTTAACAAGTTTTTTTAAATGTTATACTAATAATACCTTTATAGACATCAAATTTATAATTAATATAATAATATAAATTACTAAGAAAATAATAATAAGACTCAAGAGGGGTGTGGCGACTTAGTGAAGTGGTAAAGTTGTTGCACCCCCAAGCAGTAGAGTATAAGTTCAATTCCCACGAAAGGTGAAAAATTGAATTTAGAAAAACGGATTTGGCAACTATCGTCATGGCTAGGAAAACTCGAGACTTTGTAACTGTGGTTGTACCAAGATAAAAATTGGAAGGTTCTGGGGCATTTGTGTAATAAAGGAGTTACACAAAGGCATGCAAGCCATTTTAGTAGTGCAAACCCAAGATAAGTCCTTTGGAATCGCAGAAAGCCACAGGGCCAATACGGCAGTAGAGCGCTTGCTTGAAAAGTTCTGAATAGAGAGGTAGTACAGATCTTTGATGGTACTATATACAGATTAATACCTGATGAACTGGATAAACTGAATGGGAACGAAGTGTTTAGCAAGGCACTCTACCAACCAGGCTGTTGGAGGAGTAACCAGAGGAAAAAAACCCAATCATAGGGACCAGGAGCAGGCTATAGCCCTTCTGGGCCATCTGAATTGGTAGTTTGGAATAGCTGGGATAACCAAAAAAAGTCTGTAGGTGTACTGGGGTTTGGGTGAACTCTATAAAGGCAGTAGTAGGTAACTGTAGTGGCTTCAGCTCGCAAGTACTTGTCCTCAGACTCGGCATAAATTACCGAAGAAGACTAGATAATATGGAAATAGTGGATACTGGACTGCTCTAGCAGATGATACACTCAAGGATAAATTGGTTAATTATACCAATAGTCCTATAGGTGGGCGTGATGATCTCAGAACTTGGACTGACTTATATATCGCATGTTCTGGATGAGGTTAGATGGATTGACATAGGAAACTCAGATCAGAGAGTTTAATTTGGTAATTCAAGTAATAGTGAGTTACAGGTACGGCATCTAATGTAGCACCTAGCACATAGGTAGAATTACTTAATTAGACACCCAAAAGGTGCAGATATGGCTAAAATGTATCCTCATCAGAATGTACTTGTCTGAGGCCCCCTTGAAAGGGCACCACATGATCCTAATATCTAATAAAAAAAATAAGCCGAAGAGGCTAACTTTGACTATAAAAAAAAAATAATAATAATAAGACTCAAGATTTTTTTTTTTTTTTTTTTATTTTTATTTTTATTTCTTTTTTGTATTTTTTATTGATCATTGTCTTGTTTATTGAGTGG
>CAJVPZ010002874.1:0-11754 GCA_910592135.1 Racocetra fulgida | reverse complement strand
GCCGGAATTATCTTAATGCCGGCCAAGTTAAACGGTTAAACGATTAAACGATTAAACGATTAAGAAAAATTTTAGGCCGTTCCAATCCCTATGTAGTAATAACCTAACAAAATTGTATGTATACGTAACAATTATATCCAATCCGATTAGTGCTCCAAATTGGTAAAAATGCTGTCAATCAATTAGGCGTTCACTTGTTTGTGCGAGTGATACAAAATCCACATGAACAAGGCGAAGAAAAACAAAAAAAAAAATGAGAAATGAAAAAGCAAAAGTGCAAGAAAACGAGTGCTTAATCTGTCTTGGAGCACTAACTAAAAATGACGAGAATGAAATTTACATGTTGGAAGTGAACATTTGTTTCTATTGCATCTAACTTACGTTCTAACCTTTTAATATCACGAACTTAGTTTATTTGAATTTTCTTTTTTGATTTGTATCACTCGTACAAATAAGTATTTACCGTAATGGTAAAAGCGTAAGCGCCAAACTAATTTTAGAAAGTGTTATGTCAGCCATTTGGATATTGTATAAAAATGCCTCTGTGGACTTCAAATTTCGATTTTTGTTATTGGAATAAAGAGTAGCATTTATGATTAAAAGAATTATTGTCATTGTTTGCAATTGTATATTAATAATTACGGGTTTTATTTTAAAATATGGGTTGATAAAAAAAATATTATTAACGATAAATGGATACATATATCTTATTTTAGGGTCAGTTTATATGTTTATGGGTAAATATGAAAAATCACTTGAGAATTTAAACAAATCGCTGGAAATTGATCTAAATGAAATAGCATTGTCATTAGCATTAAATAATCTTGGACTAGTTTATCAAAGCATTGGTAAATATGAAGAATCACTTGTAAATTTAAATAAATCATTAGAAATCGATCCAAGTTATATAACAGCATTAAATAATCGAGGATACACCTATTTATGCATGGGCAGATATGAAGAATCACTTGTAGATTTAAACAAATCATTAGAATTAAATCCAAACTATGCAAATGCATTAAGTATTCGAGGATTAATTTATTTAAATATGGAAATGCATGAAGAATCACTCGCAGATTTAAATAACTCATTAAGAATCAATCCGAATTCCGCAGAGGCATTAAATATTCGAGGAATTGTTTATTATGACATGGGCAGATATAAAGACTCACTAGTAGACTTAAATAAATCATTAGAAATTAGCCCAAAATTTGCAGATGCATTAAATAATCGAGGACTAACTTACCAAAGCGTGGGCAGATACGAAGAATCACTGTTAGATTTAAATAAATCATTGAAAATAAAGCCAAATTCTATAGAGGCATTAAATAATCGAGGACTAACCTATTGTAAAATTGGAAAATATGAAGAATCACTTGTAGATTTAAATAAATCATTAGAATTAAATCCAGAGTCTGCAAAAGCATTAAATGATCGAGGACATTGTTATTTCATGATGGGCAAATACGAAGAATCACTTGTAGATTTAAATAAATCATTAGAAATAAATCCAAACTATGCAGCTGCATTAAACAATCGAGGACTAACTTACCAAACCATGGGCAAATATGAAGAATCACTTGTGGATTTAAATAAGTCATTAGAAATCAACCCAAATTCTGCAGAAGTATTAAATAATCGAGGACATTGTTATTTCTTGATGGGCAGATACGAAGTATCACTTGTAGATTTAAATAAATCATTAGAAATAAATCCAAACTATGCAGCTGCATTAAACAATCGAGGACTGACTTATTCCAAACTGGGAAGATATAAAGAATTATTCATAGACGTAAATAAATCATTAGAAATTAATCCAAATTGTGCAGAAGCATTAAATAATCGAGGAATGTGTTATTTCATGATGGGTAGATACGAAGAATCACTTGTAGATTTAAATAAATCATTAGAAATAAATCCAAATTATGTAGAAGCATTAAATAATCGGGGAGTAACTTACCAAAGCATGGACAGATATGAAGAATCACTTGTGGATTTAAATAAATCATTAGAAATCAAACCAAATTCTGCAGAAGTATTAGCCAATCGTGGGTTAGTTTATAAGAAGATGGGCAGGTATGAAGAGTCACTTGCGGATTTAAATAAATTATTAGAAATAAATCCAAATTCTGCAGAAGCATTAAATATTCGAGGATTAACTTATGCCAAATTAGGAAGATATGAAGAAACACTTGCAGATTTAAATAAATCGTTAGAAATCAATCCAAACTTTGCACTTGCATTAGTTAACCGTGGATTAATTTATCAAGAGATGGACAGATATGAAGAATCGCTTGTAGATTTAAACGAGTCATTGATTAAATATTACCGTACGAATATACAAAATATTAGTGAGACAACATCACTAAGATTTGGAACATGTGCAAATTGTAAGCAGTACAATTCTGGAATTGACTATTGTCATTCATGTGATGATCATATAAATCAAGAGTGGACTAGCGGAGATAAGAAAATAGATGAGTTTATAAAAAATGCACAAACGAATACACCATATTATCATAAAGTTATTGAATGGATACCTTTCGATAAATTAGAAAATATTCAAAAAATTGGTAAAGGTGGGTTCAGCACAATTTATTCTGCTACTTGGATTGATGGTAAACGAGCTTACAGTTGGAATGAAACGCAAGGAAAATTGATAAAAGCACGTGAGCAATCCTGCAAAGTTGCGCTTAAAAGTTTAACCGGAACACAAAATATTTCATCGAATTTTTTAAATGAGGTAAGAATTATATAGTTTATCGTTAATAAAAACAAGATGAATAACGATTTATTTTTGATTAAAGTTTAAAGCTCTCTATGAATGTCAACTTGAAAAACTTAGCGTAGAAAAATATGGGATAGAAATATATGGAATTACTTATGATACAAATAGAAAAGAGTACATGATGGTTTTCGAACATGCGGATAAAGGGAATCTTCAACAATATTTATCTGAAAATTTTACAAGTCTTACTTGGAAACAAAAATTAAAACTCCTTTGTTCTATATCGGATAATCTGGATTATATTCATCAAAGATATGTTCATAAAGATTTTCACAGTGGTAATATACTTATAGTTAGTACTGGAAGCTTTAATTTAAATGCTTTATTATATAACACTTATGTTGTGAATAATAAAACGGTAATGATTACGCAAAATATTGGGACAAAGTCAAATATAGAACCAAAGATTTCAGATTTAGGACTTTCTAGTAAAATAAACGAAATTATTGTAGAGGGTGGAACATATGGGGTAGTACAATATGTTGCTGATGAAATATTATTGGGTCGTCCATATACAAAAGCTTCAGATGTTTATAGTTTGGGTGTAATTATGTCTGAAGTTTCAACTGGAAAACCACCCTTTGAAACTTTTTCGTGTAGGACGGTATTAACACAAAAAATTCTTAACAGATTGAGACCAGAATTTGCAAAAGGAACACCCGAATACTACGTTGAACTTGCAAGCCAATGTATGGATAGTGATCCAACAAAACGACCAACGGCTAAAGAAGTTTATGAGAAATTACGAAAATGGAAAATAATTCTCAATAAAGGAATTGAAGAACTAAATAATGAAGAGCTTAAAATTAAAGATGAATTTATAAAAGCAGATGAAATAATTATTTCACAACTCGAAACTTCGCAACAACATCCAGATGAAATTATTTCTTTACAATCTGAAACTTCGCAACGAGATCCGAATGCTATTTATACATCACAATTTATTTATTTTTTTCCGTAATAGTGTTATTGAAAAATTTATAATTCCAATAGAATCTAAATTTTAGACCTTGAAGTTCCATCTTAAAATTTTTACATTAGTATCTCGATAAGTAATGTCATTAAGGTTAGCGCAAATAGACCTTTGATATGGTTCTAGACCATATATTGCAGCAAATATTATCATTATCTTAGTTTATCAAGTAATAATTTGCTACATTTATATTATGCTTATACTACTTAATTCTTTATTCAAATTGTTTTTTTCGAATTCTTGCATTTTTATGAAAAATAATATTTATACCGGTGATTATTAATATCCGCCCATTTTTATAATATTTTTATATTAAAATTTAATGCTAAGGTGCAATTATATACTAAAATAGGGGTTGAATATAAGGTTTTGGGGTTCTGAACATTTTTACTTGGTACATCTAACCTAGAGATTGGACCCGTTGAGAAAATCTCTACCCGGGTATTATTAAATTACCCGGGTTATCCGGGTAAATTATTATATATTTCGGGTAATCGTATAGTAACAATTTCTACCCGGGTCCAATCCCTAATCTGACCCCTGTTCTTAGTAAGTTTTTGAGATATAGCAACCTGGATATCAATATCCCCCGGTATAAATTATTAATGTTCTTTTTATTTATTGTGGCGGCTTATGCTGAATTTGGGGTCTCTATTTAAATCTATAATATCTGATAAAATCCACATATACTCTTTTATTAATAACACAACCCCAAAACCCAACCTAAACTTGAAAAAAAAGATCACAAAAAAGGCCCCCAAAATTTTTGTACTTTTATAATAAAATACGGCAAAATTTCAGCATAAGCTGCCACATTTATTATCTATATTATTGCTATGTTTTTTATATTTATTTTTATTATATTTATATTTTATGGGTGTTATAATCAATAGTCAAAATGTCGGTGAATAAAGTTTACTTAGCGGAAAATAACAGCACCAGGGTGTAGGATAGATATCTTCCCAGGAAAATTTTGCCATCACGTGATTTTCGACAAATCTTTAAGTTTGTTTATATTAGGGTTAGGGCCTGTTTTAGTGTTAGAATTAAAGGACATAACAGTAAATCGTCCAAGAAAAACTTTTGTTAATGCGCAGGAGGTGGTTTCCTATGCAGATTTTGAGTTATAAGCGATTTGAATTTTTCTGATCGCGTAACGTTACACTAAATCAAAATTCATTATTGGCTTATTTCGTCGATCATCACGTGATGGTAAAAATTACATAGTGCAGTAATTATTTTTGATACACCTGGGTACAATTTCTATAGCAGTATCTAGGGATGTGGTCAATATGTATGATCTAAATATAAGTTACCAATGGTGTTCTGCATACTTGAACCGAATCCGAGCCGAGCCAACTCGTTCGAATCGAACAGACCGGTTTTGGGTTTCGGATCACGTTAGAGTTGGGGCAGGAACTTCAGGAGAAACTGCCGAATTAGGCCATAAAAAAAATACAGCTGACATCACTTGTCGCACCTACTTTTTTGATACTCCTAGATGTACCCCAAAATTTTTATACTCAAGTATGCCATCAAAAATTCACCCACGTGATAACCGAAGCAAATAGCGATGTAACACAATCTGGAAAATTCAAAACAAACACGTTATTCAAAAATCCGGACAAGAAACCCCCTTCTTGCTAAACGTTTTTTTAAAAAAAGCTTAAGCGCAAACACTTAATGATATATTTCAAACCTTTATTACGCGGATAGAGTTTTCTTTAATGTAAAATAAAATTTTGTAAGGAAAAACTCATCATATAAATATCGTTTTAAAAAAATATATATAATCTTTTGTTAGAAACTTGCGCAACCAGGCCGAAACTAAGAAGTTTAAAACATGTTAAAGATATAATAAAGCGTGCCAAAATTCTTAAAAAACAATAAATTTTAGTCGTGGAACATGCAAACAAGTTATTTATCAAACCTATGTGGGCCGTTCTTTAAGAAAAATTATAATATTCATTTTTGTTAGTTTGCCTGGTGATTTGCACGTGATATCAGTATCAAAAAATATATATAAATTTAATTCTGTGTTTTACATTAACTCCTCTACCTCCTGGGGGTTTATTGTGTTATATATACGGATTTTTTTTTTATTACTATGAGAGGGGAAGAGATTCTGGGGGGTAATGTAAAACACAGAATTTAATTGGTCTGGCCTAATCAATTTTATAGTTCTACGATAGTGAAGTTGTGGGAGAAATTAGGGCACCCGTCAAAATAGCAGTATATATATACCAATTATTTTGAAATAAATAGATCATCTAGTTTATTCAAAGTCGGATAATTCAGAAACCCATTATAAGTATAATATATTAACTAAATGAAAAGATATAATTAAAAAACGACATACTGTATACTGTAAAATGAGGTCTTGTAGTAAAAAGAACCCAAAACATGATTTATTATAAAAAATTTAAATTTGTCTTCGGAATAAATTTAACCAGTTTTGGTAATACCCAATTGAATACAAAAACTTTATCAACTAGTTTTAGGTAAAAAAAAAACTTTTACTACTCAATGCTATTTTTAATTTATCTAAGTTTCGAACCAGTATAAAAATCGATTCAATACTGTATAAAGAATATGTCATTCAAAGTATTTCAAATAACTATTCAAGTCTTGAATATTTACACTTGTAATTCCATGGCACATAAGAAATCTGCAAATTTTGGCCTGGATTGATCGTCGGCCTGCATCAAGCTAATCTTAGGTTAGGGTTAGAGAAGGGTTGAAATAAGGGCTGTATACCAAACTATGAGAGGATTTTTTTTGTTGCTAAAGAATGAAAGGATGCTTCATAGACGAAACAATTTTTCTTAATTTTGTTGAGTGCAACTCTAAGTTAATTTCACATGTGAATATGGAGAATATTAAACATTACAAAGTGACATTATTTTACTCGCTTTAATTCAATGAATTAAGAAAGCAAACATACTGATCGGTCATAAAAATTAAACTTTAAAAAAAGCTACAAAATTAATTTAACGATATAAACTAACAATCAGCATTTTATTATATTTTAAGTCTAAATAATTTAAAAATTGAATTAATTTATCGCTTTTCTCAATTGCGATGTATATATATTTTGTTTCTCGGTTTAGCTCAACTATGACACGCAACTATTTATATATTAGTAAGAGTTGAATAAGCCTAAATATTAAATTCAAGTAATTTTTATGATAATGTCTAATGTTTGAAACAAATATAATTCTTTTAAATATATAATGAACTTAGAGTAATATTTTACGTTGGATTTCTTTGGTATGTCAATTATGTCATGAAATATTACATATTTTTGCAGAGATCTTTTGCTAATGCATTTACTCATATGGGACCAAGGAAATTATGATGAAGATCTAAAAAGTCAGAGTAGTGTTTATACAAGTGTCTGTGTTTACCCCAAAACTAAGAGAATTATAGCCAAGATTTTTGAAGTAATAGTAGTGTTTTTATGAAGAATCTTACTAATGCTGTCACCCCTTTAAAGCCAAGGCAATTATTGTAAAGCTTCAAAGAAGTCAGAGTTGTATTTGTACAAAGCATTTTTGCTAATCTTCTTCCATTTCATAACTAAGAGTATTATACCAAGATTTAATGAAGTCACAGTGGTGTTTTTGCAGTTAATGCCATCTCTCCTTTAGAACAAAGGCAATTGTTGTAAAGATTCAAAGAGCATTATTACCAAGATTTAATGAAGCCATAATGGTGTTTTTACAAAGAGCTTCAGCATCCCTCAAAACCGAGTATTTGAAGATCTAAAGAATTTAGAGTAGAGATGGGCACGCGCGGGATTTTTAATATGACCCCAAAATAAAATTATCTGGCCGGCATTAGCATATAATCTGGCAGCATTAACTTAATATCTTGCCCGCATTAACATAATTAGTAATTGAGCCACCCAAAAAAGTTTCAAAAATCATGTAACATTGTCAATTCATCTCATGATGCGTAATAATATTTATAAAATATTAATTGTTTTAGTAAGTGATTTATTTTCTTCGATTCTTCAAAATGAAAAGCGATCGCTGCAAACTGACAAAAGTGATTCTTTTAAAGGCATAAAATTCAATATATTTGGGCAAAAAGTTTTTATAATTCTTAATCCAGAAAAATTATTGAAAAAAAATATAATGAGCCAAATAGTAACAAATGGCTCGATAGTATCAATAAAACTTTGAGCCATTGCATAAATTGGAGGAGGATTATAATCATTTTAAAAGACATGGAATATTCCAAATGCTTAGAAAAACCATAATCATAATACTTTCTGACTGTAATAAATATTACATTTATTGAGTTTATCATTTTGTTAGTAGTTTTTTGTTTGTTACATGAATTTTTGGTGTTCTACATATTTGTCGGGTGGTGATTTTACCCCGGTCGACAATGTTTCACATATATACTGTATAACATACTTAATATATTTTTATATGGATACGTGAATTTCTATGTAGAATTTATTTATTTGCATACCGTTTCGCATATGTATATATATATTTAATAAGAATTTACCTTTTTACCGTTGGTATCTTTTGCCTACCAAAAAGTTTCTTTGTTATAATAATTAAATATAAATATCATTAAGTCACTCTTTTAAAAATAAATATAACATGGCAGTAATCATGATATTTGGAACCATTTTACAAAAATTGGATCGGTTCTTTCAAATGTGTTTGGATTGTCAATCGTAATAAGTGTCGGTTTATAGATTGTCTATTGTATAAATAAGGTCTGAGCTTATTAATAATAAATACTGCCTTTACCCTACTTTACATGTCTATCTATTCTTTACGTATATGAGATTATATAATTCTTTCATATTTATGGTCGTCCGATGGCAACAATCAAAAAATTAGGCAAATTACTCGAATTGTTACTAATGAAATTGTGGCCGTTCATTAAGCGAATTATGTTTCTGGGCTAATATTACCATTGCACAGGCCCAATCTTTAAATTTTTTTTCTATTTTTGCAATTAAAAAAATTAAAAATTAAATTCCGGCCAAAATTATGTATAATGCGGGCCAGGATTTTGTCGATCACAGCCGCTGGCCAATCAAAATCGAGGATCAACAGCGGCACCTACGTAGGTTTAATGAATCCCATGCGCATCACGCGCGGGATTTTTGGAAAAACCGCGATTTGCCCATCTCTACTCCATACATTCTCTGCGAATGATCGTCCATCGTGTGATAACATTTCGACAATCTTGCAATTTTTAGCATTTGTTTAAAGAATAATTTAGTCATATCGGAAACTTAAATAAATTGGCTATCGGATATCAAAAATGACAGGTTATCGGATATTACTTATGGAACCGACATGGTGGAACAAATTTTGATCGTTTATGGCAGGCTATCGGTTTTGACAGGATCAGTTTTGGGAGGGCCGACAGTATATTAAATTTTATATAATATTTATATAACTTTACAGAGATACATAAAGTTTATAAAAACAACTTGCTTTAGTAAAGCAAAGAAGATGGTTATATTATCTCAGAAAGAGCAATATGAGTGACTACGCATATCGATAGATATTTTTGCTTAAAACAAGTCGATATTTTTCTGGATCCCTGCTGCACACCTATACAATCACTAATCTTTATTCCAAATTCAGAATTTATGTAGCATTCATAATAAATGCAAAAATTCTATTCCCAATCCAGAATTCATGTATTATTAATAACAAATGCAAAATTTTATTCCAAATTCAGAATTCATGTATTATTAATATGTACGTATGTATATACTGGTATTCAGAATTTATGTATTAAAAAAGTATTCTTAATACACATGATTATTAACCAATTATGTATAATCCTTGGTGCACTCTCCTGACAGTGTTCACCAGAATTTTATAATTACAAAATGTCAATCACTTTTTTTATAAGTTTTTATGACTGCAATTTCTTGACAACCCATTTAATAATTTGAGTCAAATTTTTTTTATTTAATAATAAAAATAAAAAATTTTTATTTACAAGTATTAATACTGCATAGAGTATCCGTTAGAATTAATTACGGCACTAATATAACGAGGCATACTTTCAACAAGAGTTTTAAAAATTAAACCATCAATATTAAATCATTCCTCCTGCAGCAAATTTAATAGTTTTAACTCATTGCTTGGCAGAGGAATATGCTTACAAACCCTACACTTCAATTTGTTCCAAAGATGTTCAATGGGATTGAGGTCAGGGCTGTACAATGGCCAGGAAAGTTGATCAATCTCATTTCTTTGAACCAATCTGTGGTGAAAGTTGAAGTATGAATTTTCGCATTGTCATCTTGGAATAGATAGTTTTTTTCTCCAACAATGTTTTCTAAACCTTCTAAAAAAGGTAACAAACAATCACAAAGAATCTTAGTATAGTCCTTCGAATTCATTCTGCCAAAAACCTGAACTAAAGGTCCAGAACCGTAGTAACTAAAGCATTCCTAAACCATTACACCCTTTCTTCCCGACCTAAACGTAGAAACTAAACATTCAATATTGTATTTTTCCTTTGGTTTCCTCCAAACATACATACGACCATTACTCCAAACACTTCAAACCATGATTCGTCACTCCAAACAACATTTCTCTACCTTTTATTCCAACGTTCTCGATTTTTAGCCCATCCTAAACAATACAAGCAAAAGGCTTCATCCACAAATGGTTTTCTCTTTCCAACCCAGCCATAAAACTCTTCTTCATGAAGGTGACATTGTATGGTATGTATAGACACCTCGATGGACATTGATTCGACAAATTTATTTGTCAAAACATTCAAACTAACTTTTTTATCACCTTTCAAAATGTGTATAAGGTGGTGGGAACCATGTTCAGTTATTTTAGGGGCTGCCTCAGGCTGAGAAATTGGATTTATCTTCCCTTTTTTTTGTAATAAGAAACAACATCATTGACGGTGCTCTTCGGTAAGTTTAAGGTTCGTGCAATCTTTGCTGGTCTCACACCACTTCACCAAGTGCCAACAATTTGGGCACATTGTTTTTCATTAAGTTGCTTCCTTTCTTTCATAATAAAAAAAAAAAAAATTTAAAAAAAAAGGTCAAATAGACCAGCTTCTGGCACAACTGTAAAAAAAAATTTTGTATATTTATAGCAAGAGATTTGTCCAAAAAAATTATTGTATGACGTGAGTCATAACTGTCGATCGTATATAATTTTGAAAATTCCAGTGATCACTGTCAGGGGAGTGTACAATGAAGACAATACACATGATTATTAATCGATTATGTATAATCCTTAGTATAATGAAGACAATACACATGATTATTAATCAATTATGTATAATCCTTGGTATAATGAAGACAATATACATGATTATTAGGTGAAACCAGAGCTGAGATCTTCGCGAAATAAATCAATTATGTATAATCCTTGGTATAATGAAGACAAATTTATGCCAAATATCATGATATAAAAGAGCGCGAAGCTTCGAAATCTCTTTTTCAGTTTTTTTATATAATTAATTAGCTGTTAAAACCTCTTCGTGCTAAAAAAAAAACAAAAAAATTCCAAGATGTCATCACAAAAACCTTTGGTAGTCGTTAGTAGTGCTACTCATTTTAATAAACGATAATTTATCATTTTTGACATTATATTGACTTTTTTTTTTTTTTTTTTTTTTTACATATTTTAGGTGCACAAGGTATTATTTACCCGTGTTCGCCAAAATTTGTCAACATTTGAATAATATTTTTTGAATCGCATATACACAGGAGGATCTGTCGTCAATGCTCTCCTTGCAACAAGAAAATATAGAGTCCGTGCTCTTACACGTAACCCTGAATCTGATAAAGCAAAAGCCCTTGTTGCAAAGGGAGTTGAAGCTATCAAAGCCGACCTTTCTAATAGAGAAGATGTCAAGAACGTGCTTAATGGTGCTGATATCGCATTTATTGTCACTAATTTCTTCGATCCGGTAACTAAGAAATCTTAATTCATTAATTACTATATATAATAATTACTATCTGATAACC
>CAJVPZ010002873.1:0-11758 GCA_910592135.1 Racocetra fulgida | reverse complement strand
GAGGGTATGGCTACTAAGTGTAGTTAGTAAGTTGTTATCTCCCAAACAGCAAAACAAGAGTTTGAATCCTATTGACAATGAAATTCGAATTTTAGAAATATGTTATAGCAGACTGTATGTAATCTGATAAATCAACAATCTGTAACTTTGATCATCTTAGAGCTTACTGAGAAGCTATAGAACAATAGTGTAACATATGAATTATATGAAACTTGAGTGAAACAGCTGTATAATTTCAGAGGTTGAGATATACAGAAGCTTGCTTGGCAAGTTCCAAGTAGAAAAGTAGTACAGATTTTTGATGATACTATATAAAAAACGATCTAAGGGATCTGAATACTGATTTTAGTGATCTGGATGAGAACCAAATGTTTGGCAAGGCACTATACCAACTAGGCCACTAAAGAAGTACTGAAAGAAAAGGACCAAACCATGGAACTAGAGGCAGGTCACAGCTTTTTCAGCTATCTGAATTGTAGTTTAGGTTACTAACAGAACTTAGGTACTGGTGATAATCTGTATAGTGGGTACTAGGATTTGGGTAAACTTTGTAAAGGCACAGAGTAGATAACAATATAGGTTTACTATAAGGATAAAGTAATTCTAAGAGGCTTTAGCAACAGTTTCTTTTTGGGAAGAAAATCTGACAGTGCTAAATTGATCAGAGAGTTTAATTGGGTAACTTAAGTAATAGTGGATTATAGGTATAGCATCTAATATAGGACTTAGTAATAGACAAACTCTACTTAATTAGATGTTCAAAAGATGCAGATATAGCTAGAATGTATCCTTGTTAATATAACAAAGTCAAAGGTGGCTTTATGGCTATCTTGGCATTTGTAACCAAAGTTAATATCCCAAAGTAATCACCTTAACATTAAAAAAAAAAAAATTTTTTTGTAGTCAACTACTATTACTAGATGAATATATATCTAGATATAAAAAAATTGTTAATATGTCAAAATTTTATTAATAAATAATTCTCTAGTCATCTAATTTAAAAATTTTTTATATACAGTATAAATTTTACTATAGTCGAACCTCTCTAAGTGCACGCCCTTGGGACCGAGGATAGATGTGCATTTGGAGAGGGTATGCATTTATAGAAAATATATAAGTAATTTGATTGGCCAATCAGAATTAAGCATTACATATGCATAATTAATAATACGTACTGAGTACAAGCATGTAATAACATCTTAAATAGAGTATTCGAATATTAGAAATAGGGAGTTTTAGAATTAGCCAGGGCGGCCACCAAAGTGCCAGTGACATAAGATCAATTGGTGCAATTTATTGGTTCTCTTGCTGCATATTGTACATAATTTAATATTGAAATATATATATACTTTGGCTGCACCGTGATTACATTACTGGCACCTTGAGGGGCCACCCTGGCTAATTCAGAGTTTTAAAGTAAGGTAGATTACATATTATGACATTTTTCATTACCATTAAGGTTAAGGTTAGGACTAGAGATGTTAAAATTGCCTTCTCGGCATTATATTGTTAATACATCAAGTTGGGTTAAGACTATCATTTGATATTTTTTGCATTTTTGTTTGGCTCAAATTTTAATGATTTGATTAATTGATTATTACATAATCTGCCCGCTTTAAAGAATCTCAGAAATAGTAAAGATCTGTTCTATAAAAGTTTGTCTTTGAAACGGGTTTACTAATTTTCCTCCCTATTGGACGAAGAAAAATCCTGCTTTTCAATCAAATAATAGAAGTATCGTTGAAGCAGTACAAAAGTCTAATAGAACACATACTATTATAAAATTTTACAAGGTATTTTTTTGTTAGAACACGAAAGGTGGTTATATAACCAAAATTTTAAGTTACTGCGATTTTTGAAAAAACTTCAAAAACTTCGATTTTTTTTGAAAATTTTATATTACTGTACACCTGATCTTATAATTTGATTGGTTAAACGAAAGAAATTAGGGATCCCGTTTGAAACAAGCTAAACTTGAACAATATCGTGATTTGATAAGGATAATTCCAGTAAGATACAATAATAGTATTACTATGGGCTAAATTTTATTTCCAGGTTTTTACTCACACACTTATTTCATCATTGATAAATCATATAATCTAATCAATTTATTTTTATTATAATAAAATCTTTTTGAACTTGTTTTATCAATATAACAAACAAATCGATTTCTGCAAATTTATTGTAGTTCAAATAACTTACGCACATTATATGACACTTTTAGCCTTTTAAACAATACAAAAATTATTAAAAATTGAATAGTCAATAAAAAATCAATATGAGTATATTTGAAGACTCTTATTTTATGAAAGTTCAAATTCATATGTACACAATAATCGTTCAGAACTTAAATTAAAAACTAGCGAAGCATTTTGGAAATTATGTGAGAAGAAGACCTCATCGCAGATGAAATTCTTTGCAGATATAACCTATTAGACGGAATAAACCAATCAGCAGTATTGGAAAATATAGCGAACCTCATCAAGAATATAAAGATTGTGATGAGTGCTTTATCTGTCTGTTAAAAAATAGCACTCTTCAAGAATCTATTTTGAGCTTTGTAAAATCGACAAAATTTGCGGTTCATGATACTCATTATTGCATACCGGTTTTTAGTGATGCTGCAGAGGAAACTTATGGTTGCAATTTTAATTCTTGTTCCTTTTATTGAAGGAAACACTTGTTATTGTGCAATCAAGTTTTGAAATCCCAATTTGAAAACGTTTGACAAAAAGATGCAGTTGGTTGAATTCGAAAAAATCATATTTTTCAGTGGAAAAATATGAAATATTCTAATTATTATGCATAATGGCAGGTTCATTTGTTTGGGTTTGGGATTTGGGATTACGCAAATTAGTAGAAATGTCGTAATTTTTATTTAGGCCTTTGTCCGAATTTGCTCAGCGCCTCTAGAATCGACTAGGGCAGCTTTCAAAATTGCGGGTTATGTTCATAAATATATGAAAAATGTAACAATACAGCAATAACTCATGAGATTGTATTGGGTAAATTGATTTTGAAGGCCGCTCTGGACGATTCAACACCTTTAATCGTGACACTATCGCTATTGTCACTAAATAAAAAATCTTAAAATTTAGATTTAGAGGTTTGTACAATTGACGTAAAATTACAGAATAAAATAAGTTTTAATAGTTCAAAATGATATTATAATTGTTGTTAACAAAATCTATTACAAGTTGATGGTTTTTATTAATCAAACAGCATACATATTACAAAGTTAAACAATATCTGAGTGCTGCACAACTAGGGCTGTTAAAAAGCTTGTCAGACCGATCCTTGAATCGACTCACACGAACTTTTTAGGACCTGTTCTGGACAAAGTTCCATATGCATGTCTTTGTTCCAGAAGGGGATGCATGTGAATGGTTAATTTATATCGAGATCGATTTGACCAAAATACAGTACTTATTATTATTATTACATGCATGGACTCGATTCAAGGACTGAGTCCTAATCGAAGTCCCTATTTACCAAGTCAGGACCGAAAGGATCAGACTTATAACAGCCCTATGCATAACTAAAACTTGAAATTGTTGATTTTCCAAAATCTAATTTTACAGGAACAGGCTTATCAGACACATGATTCAATATTATATGATTGAATATCATTTATCAGAAGTCTGATTAGCCCGTTTCTGTAAGTGAAAATTCCAAACATCAAGAATTTCAGGTTTTAGTTATGCAGCACTTATTTCTTTTTACTGAACTTTAGAGGTATTTTACATTATTAAGCTATCTACTATTCAATATTCATATCTCTTTTTGATCAGATAATTATTTTTGGCAACTTACCCTGATCAAAACCTGATGTAGTATTGGTAATAAAAGTCTCATTAGAACAATACGTATTAAAGTCTTTTTGTTTGCTAATTTGATATCCAAAATCTGTGAAAAATGAAAATGGCATATCTAATCTTTGGGTAAAAAATACCTTGACTTAATGATTTTTAATTGACTTAGCCTCTATCAATAATATCAATTGTATTGCTACTAACAAAAAAAAATTATTCATGGCATTGTTAGTTTTTTTTTTTTATTCATTGTTTTTTTTTTTATTCATTTATTGTTTTTTTTTATTCATTCTTTCTAGTGTCATGACACCTAGGATCATCATGCAATGCTGCATTGTTAGTTACAAAAAAGTATGCTTATGAACAGGATACGACTAGGGTGGCCATCGGGGTCATGTGGGTAGCGCCACCTGCAGCAGTTGTTAAAAATGAATCAGTATTGGATCTATAGTTCTATCGCTTTAAAAATTTTGACACTGCATATTGGACATTGGTGGCGCCACCCACATAATCCGTAAAATCGATAGCTGTCCTGGCGTATCTATGAACAGTGTTGAAAATATGCAGTGCAAAAAAATTTTTTTATACGTAAATGCTATTCTATTTTTGTGCAAATTGCACAGCTCATTGTTAATTTTGTGCAAATAACAATACATGCGTACATAGCGAATTTTTAACGCTGCACATGAATTGTTTAGATATACCAAAAAAGACTAACATTGTTAAAATATGTAACAATGTTATTTAAGACCCTGCATAGCACTTATCAACTATAAAATCTAACATCAAAGTTTTTTTAGGTTAATGTTTTTTATAATGAAAAGTTCGCTAAACTAAAAAAAAAAATAATTACCATTAGGATTCTGCAAGCGTCGGTATGATATTATTAAGACATAGTTCCAAATTTGACACTTGCAGAATCTTAATTATTATATTATACATTTAACAAATAGGCCCCTTTCAGTAGTTCAGACTCTTTTCATAAATATCTTAATATATAATATGAATCAGGGCATCTTATTTATCGGCCATTCAAAAAATATCGTTCTTGATTCAAATGATTTTAATTATTCTAATGTATCAAAAACAAACACTTGAAACAATGGGCTGTATGGCCGGTAAATGAGTTAGTATTTTTACGCCTTGATATGAATGCTTTATCAGGTTCTAATTAGAGTGTCCAGGGGTCTGCGGCAGCAGAATCTGCGCAGAATTCTGCTTTTGGCGCAGTGCCTTCTCAAGCAAAAATAAATGATTAGAGAACATAGTCTATTGTGATAAAATTAGAATTTTCTTTTTGTTGTGATTTTGTTGTGATTTTGTTTTTAAAGTATTATTTATATGCCGCCACAGAATTCACAAATCTAACAGTAATTGCAGCAGAATTTGTTGGTTAGGGCAGCAGTCCCCTGGACACTCTAGTTCTAATAAAAAAAATTGAATTGTTATGTATAATTTAAATACATATTATAATACTACATCGCTGAAAAAGTCTGAACCGCTGAAAGGGCCTATAAAATTTGATTCAAGTAATTCATACACCACAAATTGCATATTATGCTCTATACATTTTAGCAAAAATCAGATAGTCATTCCTGGGTCTTATTTACCAGATCTGTATCTGTTTTCATTAATAATGCGATACCTAAATGTTGAGATAATACACATATAAACAAGTTCGAATATAGGTTAGATTATACTGCAACTATTTGTATTATTCTGACATGTATAAAAGAATCATTTCATCTTTAATAAAAAAAAAAAAAAAAAAACTTACAAGTTACTGTCTCGTTTTTAATAAAAAATAAACATTTGTTATCTTATCTTTAAAAAAAAATTGTAAAAATGATCAAAAAAAAATTAAAAGAAGCACTTTTACAAAAATGCAAAAACGTGAACTTTGTGAATATGCTTGTGAAAATAAACAAACATGATCTCAGTATGTTAATTAGATCGAGACAAAATGGGGTCTAAGAGTTGATAAAAGCACAATTTCACGTATTTTGAAAACAGGAGAAGAAAGGCTTAACTCTGAAATTCCTAATCCTGATACAAAGCGTCACAGAGCAGTAACCTATCCAGAACTTGATCTTGCACTTAAAGAGTTTGATCTTGCACTCAAAGAGTTTGTGCTAATTTACCAAAATCGAACGATCCTAAGCGATGCTCTACTTGTTGAAAAAGCGAAGATATCTTGTGTTGTATATTTTAGATATTCAAAGGCTTTTATTTGCTTATTCATATTTATACCAAGAATGCCTATATATATATTTTTTTTTAAAAAAAAAAAAGATTAATTTAAAATTAGGCCACACAAATTTAATATATTGGTTTTCATAACATGAAACTTTTAAACAGACCCGGCCGGCCGGCTTTTTTTTTTTAAATTTCATATATAAAATTTTATAAAATTTTTTTAAAAAATTTTTAAAATACCCACCCGGTTATTAAAATATACAAAAATTTTTTTTTACAAATTTTCAAATTTTGATTCGGCCAGGTTATGAAAACCAATTAATTAAGTTTGCATGGCCTTATATATATTTTTTTTTTAAAAAAAAAAAAAGATTAATTTAAAATTATATATTTTTTTTTTTAAAAAAAAAAAGATTAATTTAAAATTATATATATTTTTTTTTTAAAAAAAAAAGATTAATTTAAAATTATATATATTTTTTTTTTTTAAAAAAAAAGATTAATTTAAAATTATATTTTTTTTTTTATATTTCTATCCAACAAATATGCTTATTGACTATATTAAAGCTACTCGCTGATGGCTTGGGAATTCTTCAAGGGGCGTTAAAATTTTCTAATGGCTGGCTTGAGAAATTTAAGGATAGGAATGGGATTCGTCAACATCATCTAGAAGGAGAAGCTGAATCTGCTGACATAACAGCTATCAATAATACTATACCCTTGTTAAGAAATAAAACCTCAAACTACCCCTTAGAAAGAATCTATAATATGGATGAGACCGGGCTGTTTTATCTGTATAAACTTTTGCATTGCCATATTATTGCGAAATAATACCTAAGAATTTTATTTCGGAACACAATTTTCAGAAAGTTAAGATTTAATTTTGACAAATAAATAATCTTTATCGAAATTAAATCTTAACTATCAAAAATAATATATGAGTGCTGCAAAGCTAAAACCTGCAATTTCGGCTTTTGCCAGCTCCGCTTTTCAGAAACAGTGATCAGATTCCTGATGAATTATAATAAATTCTATAATAAACTCTATTCAATGGATTAAGTCGTTTCTATAAAATTGATTACGGAAAATTCACAAATGCTAGTTTTAGCTTTGCAGTACTCATATCTTGAAATAATCTCTTGGTGTCATTTTATGACAATATGGTATGAATATATTTTATTGATTATTATTAAAGCTTATCACTAAACTTATTTTATAGATTGGAACCAGACAGAACATTGGCAACTCAGCGTCTTTTTGGACATAAAGTAGATAGAGAACGTCTTTCAATTGCATTGTGCATAAATGCTGATGGTTCACATAAGTTGGCTCCTTTCGTAATTGGAAAATATGCAAAACCACGCTGCTTTAAAAATATTAAAATTCAAAATTTAGCTGTTAAATATAGGAATAGTGCCAAGGCATGGATGATTGCTACCTTATTTCAAGATTGGCTTAAGGATTTCGATTATCAAATTGGTTTAAAGCATCGAGGTTAATGTGTATTACTTATCCTTAATAATTGCGCTAGCCATAAATTGGATGGCCTTATCTTACAATATACTGATATTACTTTCCTACCTCCAAATGTTACTTCTAAAATCCAACCACTTGATGCCGGTATTATCATGAGCTTTAAGAGACACTATCGTCGCTATCATATTCAGTAAGATTCATTTTATTTGAAATAAACTTATAAAAATTTTTAATTTTTATAATTTAGCAAGGCCAAATTTTAAAAATTTAAAAATTTTTATGTATTATAATAACTTTGGATAGATTTTTTTTAAAAAATTATATACAGTTAATTTTTTTTATAATGAACTGATGGCTTTTATAGTAGAAATTTTTAAAAGTTCATTATAAAGTAAATTACTATATTTTCAAACCAACTTTTATAATAAACATTTTTAAAAAAGTTTGTTATAGAGTATGTTCTCTATAAAAATATTTATTACCGTATAGTACTGCTTATAGTACCTGGGGTCTTATTCAAAATTTTGACTTTTGAAATTGATTAGTACCATTTTGTACGAAACTGCATACTATATTTGAAGATATTTATATGAAAATAATAATTATACCTAGCTTTTATTCAAGCAATAGACCAGTAGGATGGTTAATAATACCCGGGTCTTAATTATGAGGTATTATTTATAGAAATATTATAAGCAGTGCTATACGTAAGGTTGTTAATGGAGTAGCTCACTCCGGAGAAGCAACCCGGAGCACTATAGAGCAACCTGGAGCAAAATATTGGAGTAAGTCTAAATTAGTGGAGTGGGTTGAAGATTGGGTCAACCCAAACCAACCCAACCCATTAACCACCCTAGCTATACGGTATATCCAGAGTTGACTGTATATAAATTTACAAACTAATCTTCCGGATCGCAAACCTATTAAAATTTTAATAATTTAAAAAAATAAATAAATAAGTAAATAAAATTTTGCATTTATATTTTTTTTTAAGATGGATGTTAGAACAGATAGAAAATGGTGGGCGTGCAGATGAACTAAAAATGAATGTATTGCAAGCCATATGCTTTATTATTCAAAGCTGGGAAGAAGTCACTGCTAAAACGATCCGCAATTGTTGGCGTCACACTGAAATTCTTTCCGCAGATGCCAATACTAATTTACAAAATCTCTCTAACCAAACAATGGATTTGGAGCTCGATGAACTTGATGATCTTACTGATGCACTTGTATCCCTTCATCCCTATCTTACTTACCCAATGCAAGTTAAAGAATTCTTATCCATCCCCGACGAAGATATTGTTTATGAACTTCCTGATGATGATCAAGTTATTACAGAGCTTGCAGACACATTTAGAACAGTTAATTTAACCACTGATGGTTCAGAACAAATGGAAGATGATGATAGTGATGAAGTCACCATCATCAACACTGACATGGCAATGAAAAGCTTGGAAACAGTACAAACGTTTCTTCTCTAACAAGATAATAATACAAATGAATATATTAAGCCTGCTAAAAAAATTGAAGCTTTTATTAGAACGATTAAATTAAATCAAATGCAACAAAGTAAAATTAGTGATTACTTTTTGGAGGAATATTAAAAGTTCACTCTAATAACGTTTTACAACGATCTTTGACATAATTTTCTTGGGAAACAAAAAAGAAAAAAAAAAAAAATGAAAAAAATGAAAAAAAAGGAAAAAAAGAAAAAAAAGGAAAAAAAAGAAAAAAAGGAAAAAAAAGGAAAAATGAAAAAATGAAAAAAAATTGAAAAAATGAAAAAATGAAAAAAAAAGGAAAAAATGAAAAAAATTGAAAAAAATAAGTTTCGTTCTAACACTTATCTATAAATTTGGTTCTGATAGTTATGAAATTTAAAGTCTTTTTTTATCAATCACTGTTACTTCGTATTGTTTTGTAGTGGTAATATACTGCTTTTATTAGGCGTACTGTAAAACTAAAAATGTATAAAATAACAATTTTTTTTATACAAGTTTAAATATAGCTTATCTTTATAGCTTATCTTATGTGGTTTCAATAGTTAAATTACACCACGACGTCCTATTTCTAAAATAAAGTTTCTTAACCGTTAGCAAGACCAACAGCTTTCGCTTAATAAATAGATAATGTAGTAACTAAGTAACAAAGCGGCAATATTGTTTATTTACTGTGTATATATAAAACCTGGTCTAGAGAAAATCTCCTATTTACAATGGTCGATTCGATAAACTCTGTATTTTTATTGGTCGGATTTTTATAATGATCACGTGCGTGTACTTATGGAGGTGCATATATAGGTTTAGGCCTTTGAAAATTTATGCACGTGCAAGAGTAGAGGTATGCACTTAGCACTAAGTCCTATGCTCAGGACCAGGCCAGGTTGTGCACTTAGAAAGGGTGTGCATTTATAGAGGGTGCACTTAGGGAGGTTCGACTGTATATAGTTTGATTGTATCCTTGTTGTAATACTAAATATAAACTACCCACTTGGTTAATAAATATTAATAAAGCTCAGTCTTAAATACACTTTATAAAAAAAATAATAATAAAGTTTTATTAAATTAGTTTAATTTTATATAAATTAAAAAAAGAGCAATAGAGGTGTAGCGACTTAGTGTAGTTGGTAAGTTGTTATATCCTCAAGCAACAGAACATGAGTTCAAATTTTACTGGTGACAAAATTCAAATTTACAAAATTTGTTATGATAAAAAAGCATCTGTGACTTTGGTCGTATCAGCTTGTACTGGAAGGTTGCAGAATGTTAATGTGATGTATGAGTTACACAAAATCTGAGTAAAGCAGCCAAATAAATCTAAGAGATTAGAGATACAGAAGCTCATTTGAGAAGTTCTGAGTAGAGAGATAATACAGATCAGTATTACATAAAGGATTATTATTTGAGGAACTGAATACTAGAGTAAAACTAAATAAGAACTGAGTGTTTAACAAACACTATATCAACCAGGCTACTGTATTAAATGAAAAAAAAAAATTTATTCAGAATACTAAGGAACATCTATTAGTCTCTTCCAAACTATCTGAATTGAAAGTTTGGAGCACTATTAGTTAGTATTGAAGTACTGTTGATAGTCTGTAAAGTTGTACTGGAGTTTGGGTGAATTTTGCAAAAGCACAGAGTAAATAACAATAATAGAGATAAAATGTCATAAGTACTTGGTTGCAGCCTAGGTATAAGTTACTAAAAATCTAAATGATATAATGATATATGTGTAGAACATGAACTGCTCTAGTAGGTTTATCATGAGGATAAAGTAGTTTTAAAGAGCTTTAGCAGCAGTTCTTCTTTAGAGAGAATATTCGATAGTGCTAAGTTGATCAGAGAGTTTAAATAGAGGATCCACAAGCAGATCTTAGATATAGCAATTGGTGAGTAACTATAGATAGTAATAGATATAGTGGAGTCTTTAAATAAACAATGACTAAAGTTGTATATGTGACCAATTGTATTTTTATTAATATAACAAAATCAGAGATAGCCTATATGATTGCTATAGTATTCAAACCAAAGTGTACCAGACCACAAAGTGGTTACTTTAACATTAAAAAAAAAAGAACCAATATATTTGTAACCATAGCTACTATAACTGTATCTTATAAAAGCCAATCAAATTTAAAGATTAGATGTAATATAACACAATTAGAAAAATTTAAAACAATATTTATTTTATTAAAAATTGTCAAAAATAGATTATAATTTAAAATTAAGTGTAACAAAAAAATTATTTGCTAAATTTTACTATAAAATACACCTTTTTAACTACTTACTATCTTTACTTTACCCTAATTCTATTAATAAAAAAAAATTTATTTTAGTTATAACTATAATAGCCCATAGCTACAAATATATTAATTCTTAAAAAAATATATTTTTATTTTAAAGAGATGTAGCAATATAGCAAAGTAGTCAAGTTGTCATCTTTCAAGTGGCATGTTAAGAGTTCAAATCCTATCAGTAATAAAAATTTAAAAATTTTTGCTTGCATTATAATTAAACTATATTTAGTTAAGGATAGAGTATACATCGATCATTTATTATATGATCACTGGTCGAAAATTTTTAATATAATAGGCCGATATTAAGGCGAAATGTATAAAATCAAAAATCATAAAATCAGATATAAGATATTCATATAAATAGTATAATCAACAAAATATCAGCCTACAGATAGGCGGAAGTTTAAATGAATTTTAAATTAAAGTCCTAATAAAAGCAGATATTATGATGAATAAAAAAATCTTCATAAAACTA
>CAJVPZ010002872.1:0-11758 GCA_910592135.1 Racocetra fulgida | reverse complement strand
TTGATAATTAACAAGTATATGTAGATTTTAGCAGGGCTTATATTTTTAAATCAAAACCCCAAATTTCAGCTTCAGCCATTTTCAGCATCAGCTGTGACAGTAATTTATCTAAGAATTTTATACTAAATATTATATTTATAATTTACTTGGAGATTACCTGTTTAATTCCTCTAATCATATATATTCACTAATTATTTTAAGCTAAATATCTTTATACTAAAATGCTTTTTACTAACTTATTTAAACTTGGTTATCTAGTTGATTGTTTATAGGTTCTCATAGATGGACATAGTAGCTGCCTTCTTAATTCTTTTATATTCTATATATTTTTAAATTAGGTTTAAAAAATCTATCTGTTATAATTAAAACCAATATTAATATTATAGTTAGAGTTAACTATTAAACTACACAATTCTTGATTTTTCTGCTCTTACAAGGTTTATTCTAATCTCAATATCTATATTTATTTTTTTTTAGCCTTTATACTGATCTTTTTCAAACTTCTAAATTAGTTAATCTAGTTAGGTTAGTATATTTAGGTTTTAGATACCTTTGGTCTTCTTTTTTTAGTTTTTAATTTTATAGTATAGAAGTTTTCTTTCAGCAGTCAGGTTAGTAAACTTTTCTTATTTTAGAATTATTTCATCTAGTTCTTTAATTTTTGGTTTTTGAAATTCTGGTTGCAGTATCATCAAAAATTTTTACTATTTTTTTGTTTAGAACTTTGATTCTTGGTTTTGTCTGTATAATATTATACAACTTTATCTAAAAGCTCCTATTTAAGATAGTTATACTAAGGTTACAAGTAATATATATTTTTTTTCCACTTAGGCAAGATCACACTAGTAATCAATATTTAATAAAGCTTCAATCTTGTGAAAGATTACAAATATATTGCTATAACATTAAACCTATGATTCTAACATTCTACAGCTGTTTCACTAAGTGTCTATTGGCAACCTGCTGCACTGGCAAGATAAAACCAAAAAGTAATACCCTAATTGGAGGGCTTGTCTGACCCACTACTTTACAATAGAATACTACCAATCTGATGACATTTTCTCATAAAGAAGTGAAAAGAAAAAGAAAAACTATATAAAAAAACACAGAAGTATAGGGAAATACAATAAAAGATACAAACAAGAAAAGAGGTAAAAGAAAGAATGAAAAAAAAATATGTGATTTTTCATCATGCCAGACAATTACAATTATAAGCCTGTGTTGAGTTTTGTAAAAATTATATACTACTATCTAAACTAGTTTCTACTCTAATTTATTTAATTAGTATATTTAAATAAAAAACCTTAAAGGGAAAAAATTAGCTTCTTTGATACTAGTACCTTATTGAGAAAATAGCTTATAAGAGCAAATCAAAAAATCAACTCTTTTTACTAGTGATCAAAAGTTCGCACTATTGATCTCAAAGCATCATTTGTTTAGGTTGCCAAATCCATATGTCCACATTCTATAAATATCTACATATTTGTTGTGACAGAAAAAAAGTAAACAATGCCAACTGATTTGGTAAATAAACAATATATCAATCTTTTGGAAAGAGTAAACTAAATTGTCTACTTTTTTATAAAATTTTTTCTGAAAAAAAAAGTAGAGAGTCAATGAGAATATATAAGGTTTTTTTGTAAGTTTTATAGTTGTATAATCTAGTTTTCTAATATTTATTTGATATTTCTGCCTAAAGACTCTTGCTCTACTTGTTCCTAGAATAAACCTTTTAGTTTGGATGCTAAATGTGCTAAGGAGTCTGTCGAAGAAAGAAAAACTTGACCCAAGACACAAACTAGTATTCCAAGTTGGAAAATATTTTACCAATCGATTAGTTGCCAACTATAGTTGCAACTAATTGATTGTTCACATCACGTGGCATCATCAGATGATTAGCCAATCAAACTACAGGAATTAATTCGGATCTGCTCAACTAGACAGAATTTCTCAGAATTGTACTAGTTGAATAATTAATTGATTAGTTGTTTAAAATTTTTTCAAATCGATTAGTTGAAAAATTGGCAACTAGTTAATTTTTCAACTAACAATTTGGAACATTAACACAAACCTGCTTAATATTCTTATATACCCCTTCTTAGTATTTTACATATTGTAGACTTTGTCAACAACAAGTTTGTTTAATGCAAAACCAGAAATATTGTTGAGTCCACTATGTTGCTTTTCTATATTGCTGACTGTAATTCAGTAGATTGTTATTGACCAAGTGATTATTGAAAAGAGTTGCTACAAGTGATATATTCAACTGATTATTAAATAAATATTATTAAAACAAATCTTATTTTTTAAAATTATTGCCAATATAATTTAAATTCTAAATTTGTTATTTGGTGTGCCAATTTTTCAACAACATCAGCAAATTTAATAATACATAATATTGCACAATAACTTATGCAAGATAAAAAGGCTATAATATTACGCAATATATTGTGCAATATTGCAAAATATATAATTATGAAATATTTCGTAAGATTATTACAAAATATTATATAAGATATTGCACAATATTTTGGTCGAATGTTAATAAAATTCAATTTAAAAGATTCTTTGATCTGTATATACATATGTACGTATATACCAGATACACATGTATATTTTTTTATTTCACCGGATCTATATAAATTTGATACGTATAAATTAAGTATACTTTTTTTTTAATCTTTTTTCTATTTATTAGCATTTGTCTTTCTAATTTGGTGTTGCTCTAATTTCTTGGTTCACTCTAATTTCTTGGTGTTGCTCTAATTTTTTGGTATTGCTCTGATTTCTTGTGCCACTCTAGTTTTTTGGTGTTGCTGATCGTTCTAGCTTGATCTGATTTCTTGAAGTTGCTTTTGTTTGGTGTTCTGATTTATTAAAGTCATTCTAGTTTCTTGGTGTTGTTTTAGTTTCTTGGTAATGCCTTAATTTCTTAGTGTTGCTTTAGTTTCTTGGTATTACTTTAGTTTTTTAATGTCGTTCTAGTTTCTTGGTGTTGCTCTAGTTTCTTGGTATTGCTTTAGTTTCTTGGTGTTGCTCTAGTTTCTTGGTGTTGCTCTAGTTTCTTAGTGTTATTCTAGTTTCTTAATAATGCTTTGATTTCTCAGTATTATTCTAATTTCTAATTTTTTGATATCACTCTAGTTTCTTGGTATTGCTCTAGTTTCCTGATGTTGTTCTAGCTTCTTGGTGTTGTTCTAGCTTCTTGGTATCATTCTGGTTTCTTGGTAATACCTTGATTTCTTAGTGTTGCTCTAGTTTCTTGATATTACTTTAGTTTCTTGATGTCACTCTAGTTTCTTGGTGTTGCTTTAGTTTCTTGGTGTTGCTCTAGTTTCTTGGTATTGCTCTAGTTTCTTGATGTCATTCTAGTTTCTTAATAATGCTTTGATTTTTTTAGTATTACTCTAATTTCTGATTTTTTGATATCACTCTAGTTTCCTAGTATTACCCTAATTTCTTAGTGTTGTTCTAGCTTCTTGGTGTTATTCTGGTTTCTTAGTAACGCTTTGGTTTCTTAATAATACTCTAGTTTCTTGATATCACTCTAGTTTCTTTAATTTCTTAGTATAACTCTAATTTCTCGATTGCTCTAACTTTTAGTATACTCTAGTTTCTTGGTGTCGCTCTAGTTTTCTAGTATTGCACTAGTTTCTTAGTATTATTCTAGTTTCTTGGTAATGCTCTGATTTCTTGGTGTTGCTTTAGTTTCTTGATATTACTCTAGTTTCTTGATGTCATTCTAGTTTCTTGGTGTTATTCTAGTTTCTTGGTAATACTCTAATTTCTTGGTGTTGCTCTAATTTCTGATTTTTTGATATCACTTTAGTTTCTTGGTATCATTCTAGTTTCTTGGTGTTATTTTAGTTTTTTGATAATACTCTGATTTCTTGGTGTTGCTCTAATTTCTGATTTCTTGATATCACTCTAATTTCTTAGTATCGCTCTAGTTTCTTGATGTTGTTCTAGCTTTTTGGTATCATTCTGATTTCTTGGTAATGCTTTGATTTCTTAATAATGCTCTGGTTTTTTAATATCACTCTAGTTTCTTTAATTTCTTGGCGTTACTCTAATTTCTTAATTGCTTTAACTTTTGATATACACTAGTTTTTTAGTGTTACTCTAGTTTCCTGATATTGCTCTAGTTTTTTGGTGCTATTTTATTTTCTTGGTAATGCCTTGATTTCTTAGTGTTGCTCTAGTTTCTTGATATTACTTTAGCTTCTTGGTATTATTTTAGTTCTTGATAATGCTCTGATTTCTCAGTGTTACTCTAATTTCTGATTTCTTGATATTACTCTAGTTTTTTAGTATCGCTTTAGTTTCTTGGTGTCATTCTAGCTTCTTGGTATCATTCTGGTTTCTTGGTAATGCTCTGATTTCTTACTAATGCTTTGGTTTCTTAATATCACTCTAGTTTCTTGGTATTATTCTGATTTTTTGGTATTGCACTGATTTCTCGGTGTTGTACTGATTTCTTAGTGTTATTCTAATTTCTTGATTGCTCTAATTTCTGATAATATTCTAATTTCTTAGTATCATTCTAGTTTCCTAATGTTGCTCTAGTTCCTTGGTATCATTCTAGTTTTTTAGTAATGTCTTGATTTCTTAGTGTTGCTTTAGTTTCTTAGTATTATTCTAGTTTCTTTAGTTTCTTGGTAATGCTCTAATTTCTCAATATTACTCTAATTTCTGATTTTTTGATATTACTCTAGTTTCTTGATATCACTCTAGTTTCCTGGTGTCATTCTGGTTTCTTGGTAACACTTTGATTTCTTAATAATACTCTGGTTTCTTAATATCACTCTAGTTTCTTGGTGTTGCTCTGATTTCTTGGTATTACTCTAATTTCTCGATATTACTCTGATTTCTTGGTGTTACTCTAATTTCTCGATTGCTCTAACTTTTGGTGATACTCTAATTTCTTGGTGTTGCTCTAGTTTCCTGTTGTTGCTCTAGTTTCTTAGTTTCATTCTAGTTTCTTAGTAATGTCTTGATTTCTTAGTGTTGCTCTAGTTTCTTGGTATTACTCTAGTTTCTTGATATTGTTCTAATTTCTTGGTGTCATTCTAGTTTCTTGTTAATTCTCTGATTTCTTGATGTTACTCTAATTTCTGATTTTTTGGTATCACTCTAGTTTTTTGGTATTGTCCTAGTTTCCTGGTATCGTTCTAGCTTCTTGGTGTCGTTCTAGCTTCTTGGTGTTGTTCTGGTTTCTTGATAACATTTTGATTTTTTAATAATATTCTGGTTTCTTGATATCACTTTAGTTTCATTAATTTCTTGGCATTACTCTAATTTCTCGATTGTTCTAACTCTTGGTATCGCTCTAGTTTCCTGGTATTGCTATAGTTTCTTAGTATCATTCTAGTTTCTTGGTAATGCTCTGATTTCTTGGTATTACTCTAGTTTCTTGATATTACTCTAGTTTCTTGATGTCATTCTAGTTTTTTGGTAATGCTTTGATTTCTTGGTATTGCTCTAGTTTCTTAATATTACTCTAGTTTCTTGGTGTCATTCTAGTTTCTTGGTAATATTCTGATTTCTTGATGTTGCTCTAGTTTTTTAATATTACTTTAGTTTTTTAGTGTCATTCTAGTTTCTTAATGTTATTCTAGTTTCTTGGTAATGTTCTGATTTCTTGGTGTTGCTCTAGTTTCTCTAGTTTCTTGATATCATTCTAGTTTCTTGGTATTATTCTAGTTTCTTGGTAATGCTCTAATTTCTTGGTGTTGCTCTAGTTTCTTGATATTACTCTAGTTTTTTGATATCGCTCTAGTTTCTTGGTATTGCTCTAGTTTCCTAATATTGCTCTAGTTTTCTGATGTTGCTTTAGTTTCTTGGTGTCATTCTAATTTTTTGGTAATGCCTTGATTTCTTAGTGTTGCTCTAGTTTCTTGATATTGTTCTAGTTTCTTGGTGTTGCTCTAGTTTCTTGGTATTACTCTAGTTTCTGGTATCGCTCTAGTTTCTTGATATCATTCTTGTTTCTTGATAATGCCTTGATTTCATAGTGTTGCTCTAGTTTCTTGGTATTACTTTAGTTTCTTGGTGTAGCTCTAGTTTTTTGGTATTGCTCTAGTTTCTTGATGTTGCTCTAGTTTCTTGGTGTTGCTCTAGTTTCTTGGTGTCATTCTAGTTTCTTAATAATGCTTTAATTTCTCGGTATTACTTTAATTTCTGATTTTTTGATATCACTCTAGTTTTTTGATATCGCTCTAGTTTCTTGGTGTTGTTCTAGCTTCTTGGTGTTGTTCTAGCTTCTTAGTATTGTTCTGATTTCTTGGTAATGCCTTAATTTCTTAGTGTTGCTCTAGTTTCTTGATATTACAGTCTGCCGATATTCCAAATTAGAAATTCAGGCTCTAGAATAATCTATGTGTCGATCATCAAATCTGATTGGCTATTACGTATGTTGTACCGGCTTTTAATCCTGTCTTACAAAAAAATTTTTTTTAATAATTATTAGATAGTGCAAGTTTTCAAGTAAGCAGTATAGAACGTCTAGTTTTGTTAATTCCATTTAATCCCTCACGACAAACCTTCTTTGCTAAAGTAGATGAGACATCAAAAATTAGTTTTTTTTTTTAGTTAATATGAAATGTAAAGCTACGTTATCAGTTCAATTTGGTGCAAGGTTATCATAAAAGCCTGTCATATTAAGACAAATAAGTATACGACTTTATGCTAGACTTTTTAATTCAATACTTTAATCAGTTTTGAAGTAATATATAGCTTATTAAGCATATTGAGATATTATCTATAGGCTTATATAAGAGAATTTACACAAGCGTTGATATTTGTAGTTTTGGGATTATTATGTCAGATATTTTATTTGCAAAAACGGCTTACTGCTTCTACTGCTTAAAATACCAATTAAGAAAAAAATTTATGTCAAATATCAGGTTATATGAACCAAATACTGTTCGCTTGATAGAGTGGAGAAAACAAATCAATTTATGTACCATTTTTGATAAGAAATTCCGTGCAAGATATTTCCATTTTTGTTTTTTTTGAATTTTATGCTACATATTAATTTTATAATCGAATTAAATACTAATAATTGACTACACTATGGATTTATTTGATAGTAGAATATAGTCTTTAAAACCCTATTAGGAATGGTACATAGATCGATTTTTTTTACCTTTGGAATAGTACTAACGATCTATTAGGTATAATACTGTAGTAATAATTTATTAAATAAAAAATTTCAAAAAAATTTTTTATTAAACAAGTTTTTAGAAATTATATAAAGTTGCCTGGGTGGTCCATACATCTATTAGTCAGATTATTAACTATTACTGCAAGGTAATTCAACAATAAAAATACAGTATGTAAATTTTCGCAAAATCAAAATATAGTACGTACAGTAGTACGCTATATAAATTAAATACCTAATCAATATAAATAGAATTAAACGTGCTTACTTTAAATAAATATTTTATAAACGACACAAATAAAAAATAAATAAATAAATACGGGTAATAGCCTGTTAGCTAAGTCAGTAACAGGATAGTGAGAGTATAAAAACCACGGCTTGACATATATTTCAGTATTTCAGTTATGAATTTTTATCATTATCGTTATCAATTTTTGTGCTTCAGATTTTATGTAATACAAAAATTCTCGTGATCTAGAATGTTCTGATCTGCATATCTATACCATAAATAGAGCGATTTATATTATCCTAATTTGGAATATCGGCAGACTGTATTACTCTAGTTTCTTGGTGTCACTTTAATTTCTTAGTGTCGCTCTAGTTTTTTGGTATTGCTCTAGTTTCTTGATGTTGCTCTAGTTTCTTGGTATCATTCTAGTTTCTTAATAATGCTTTGATTTTTCTCAGTGTTACTTTAATTTCTGATTTTTTGATATCACTCTAGTTTTTTGGTATCACTCTAGTTTCCTGGTGTCATTCTAGCTTCTTGGTGTCATTCTGGTTTCTTGATAACGCTTTGATTTCTTAATAATACTCTGGTTTTTTGATATTACTCTAGTTTCTTTAATTTCTTGGTGTTACTCTAATTTCTCGATTGCTCTAACTTTTGGTGTACTCTAGTTTTTTGGTGTCATTCTAGTTTTCTGATATTGCTCTAGTTTCTTGGTAATGCTCTGATTTCTTGGTGTTGCTCTAGTTTCTTGATATTACTCTAGTTTCTTGGTATTACTCTAGTTTCTTGATGTTGTTCTAGGTTTGGTATTATTCTAGTTTTTTCATAATGCTCTGTTTTCTCAGTGTTGCTTTAGTTGCTTGATATTACTCTAGTTTCTTGGTGTTGTTCTAGTTTCTTGATGTTTAATTTTTTGGTATCATTCTAGTGCCTTGATGTGTTTTGGTTTTTGGTGTTGTTCTGGTTTCTAGCATCGTAATTAGAAAATAATAGTATTGTAGTAGTTGTAAAGTAACTAAGGGTATTGTGGTGAATATGGGTATTGTGATAGATTGCACAAATTCAATGATATCTTGTGATCCAGTAATTAGACAATTTTGGTACCAATTGCTTCGTCTCATCGAGACAGATCAATCAGTACTAAAATTGTCTAATTCTGATCATTGGATTACGAAATATGAACAGTTAAAACTTTAAATTATCATGTTTTATATAATTTAGATATTTGATAAAAGCTTTTTTTATACAATTCGCTTTTTATTAATTAAGTAAACTTATTTATAATGCTAAGTTCTAAACTAATTTACAAAATTTAGGCTATTCTTTATTGATAACAACTATGACTATCATAGCAGGTATGAGCATTATGGTAAATATGGATATTGTGGCAGATTCTTTAAATAAGATAGTTTCTCTATTATCTCTTAAACTATAAGCTGATTCAGGCAAATTTGCCTGCAAAAATTTATCCAATAATTGCATATATTTACCTTGTTAAAGTCATATATTTAAATGTCTTAATTAAGTTTTGGATGTGCTAATTAGAATTTTCGGATATCGGTTTTAAACTGATGGAATTTCAGTAAATTGGCACACACAGGAGCATCTTGAGTAAAGTATAAACTTGGCTTTTGCAGAGAGCTATTTCATAAAACTAAAGAGAAAATAAAAGCAAAACACCATTCAAAATAGTTAAAAATAGTATCTTAGTATGCTCAGTATTAATATTACTGAGGTTAATATAGCAATTTACATAAGTTGTTTTAGCAATTTTAATCAAAAATTTGCAGACAAATTTGCCTGCAAAATGGTTTAAGGGATATCTAAAAGATTATCTTTTGATCATATTAAGAACCTCATATTAAAAGCAGCCTTAAATAGAGATTAGATTCAAGTCAACTTAAAACAATTAAAATAATAAGTTAACTTGAATCTAATTATTAAAATAATCTCATATTTAATAGTTATACCGCATTATCACATAATCATTACTTAGTTTCCATATTGCTCACTAATTTATTAAACTCAAATAAATTACATTTGTTTGTTCATTACAAAATAGTCATGTCAAACTCCAACTATAAATAATCTACTATTGATCAAATTAATTTTTTTTTGTTTTCATTAATCCTCATACTTTTGCAATAAAATATTCACAAACATGTAAACATATTGTGCTTAAATTTTTTTTTGAAAGCCTAAATAAAACAAAAAAAAAATTGTTAACTAAATCTAAAAAAAATGAAAAAAATAACTGAGCTACTCATCAAGGAACTATTCAAGCTGCTTTCCAAGCACTTGAAAAATCTAAAAGTCCTAATATATATGCAACTGCTCGAAGGTTTGGTGTTGCAGAGACAACACTCAGGCGCGCAATAAAAAAGAATGGCCCTCTTAAACATTCTGGTCCTCCTACAATTTTAAGTGAACATGAAGAAGTGCAGTTAGTTGGTTACTGTATAAACATGCAAAATTAGATTTTGGGCTAACAAGAACGGGTGTAAATCATTGTGTGATAGAGATTGTATACAGTAATCATCGTAATCATCCTTTTGGTGACAAGGGACCTGATCAGGCCTGGTGGGCATGTTTTATAAAGGAACATCCTGAATTATCTTTTTGTATACTTCAGGCCTTGTCAAAGGCACGAGCATAAAGAGCCAATGCAATCATTATAAAAGATCACTTTGATAAGCTTTATCATGTAATTCAGGAACATTCTCTTACTGCAGAATGCATCTGGAACATGGATGAAACAGGCTTTGTTATCGCCCCTAAGGTCCAAAAAGTTCTTGCACAAAAGAGTGCATGCCAAGTTCATAAAGTCTCCTATGGTAATATGCATAATCATATCTCTGTTGTGCCAATAATCTTAGCTGCTGGTGGTTATGTTCCTTCATTAATTATTTATAAGGATGTTCATGTTATCTCGAGTTTATTAGATAGAGCTTCAGCCGGCAGTGTTATGGGTTTTACAGATACTGGATATATGAGAGAAGAACTTTTTCGAATGTATCTTGAGCACTTTATCAACTCAATTCCACCAGCTTGTCCTGTTTTTCTAATGTTCGATAGATATAAAAGTCATATTAATTATTGTAGCATTAGCTTTTGCTGTGAAAATAGTATTTTGCTTTATGCATTTCCACTCCACACTACACATATTCTCCAACCCTAAGAAATCTCTTTTGCCAAATTTAAAAAAGGATATGATAAAGGCTGTGAAATGCTTTACAATAATAGTAAAGAGTTAGTAACAAAGCATTTATTGCAAAGATACTTGGGCCCACATTCCTTTCTACTTACACTCCGGCGGCAATTACTAATGCATTTAAAGCTATAGGAATTTGGCTCTTTAATCCCAGTACTATTAGTAATGACTGACTCAATCCTTCATTAACTACCAAACAATTTGACATACCTATATCTCAGCAATATATTCAAATATTCAACCAAGTATATGTGTAAGCTAATTCACAATCTACCCAAGTCATTGTTAATTCCTAACCAACTAATCCATATCCCACCTAAGCCAATTTTCTTAACGAAGTAGAATTATTAAAATCTGAGATCGAAGCCCTCAGGAAAGAAAATAAGGTGTTTAAGGAGGAAAATGTGTTGTTGAAAGAGGAATTGGAGACCTTAAAGAATCCCGGTACTTCTCCCTTAAAGGTAGTACTCAAGTACCTAACTTCTCAATGTAAAGAACAAGAGGCCAGTGGACAATCAAAGAAAAGGAAAACTTTACTATTCGCATAGCTTCTTATCAGTGATCAATCTTGACAAGAGATAAGGGAAGCAGAAGAGTTGGCGAATAAGAAAGCTGAAGATGTGAAAAGGAGAAAAGAAGAGACTGCTTTAAAATATGCTAATTGTGAACTAGAAAAAGCATGAAAACAAGAAATTAATAAGCATAAAAAAAAAGAACGAGCAAAAAAAAAATAATACTAACTAAAAAATAAAGTTAGATAGATTTTGTATATATGTATATATATACATATGTATGTACATATTGACAGATCGTAGCATTTGAATAGCTGTTGTTTGATGTACATCATTCTGCCACAATACCTTTAATCGTCAAAAATCGCAATTTTTAATTGCTTTCAAGAAAATCAAAAAATAACAATAATTTTTAGATAAAAACTAATTTTATTTTTGGTGGCTTAAAGAAAATCATGTCTATTATTTGTAGAACAAATTTAGCATATTGATAAATTTATATTGTAAATTTTTATTATTAGCTATTCTTAACCCGCTACAATACCTATATTTACCTTATATAACTATAGAATATTTTTAATAAATTGTTTTTAAAAAAGAATAATATAAATTTGTATTGCAAATATATATATGTTTTAATA
>CAJVPZ010002871.1:0-11759 GCA_910592135.1 Racocetra fulgida | reverse complement strand
TTTTATTTTAATTCTATAACTATATAGAATTAAAATAAAATTTTTTTATCATATTTGGTTTAGTAGTTGTTGAGATATTTTAGATCAAAGTTTAAAAAAAATTTACTTAGAAACAAATTTCTTGGTTTCTACTAGCACCCCTCATATTAAAACCTTAACCCAACCTTAACTTAAAAAAAACTTTTTGAAACAGGGTGTGAATTTCACAACCTGTTTATCATAGTAATTTTCAAAATAAATAGCTAAATATAATCATAAAAACTTTAAACATATTTGCATATAAATAAAATTATAATCCATATCCTAATTCCATCTTTAATACGTAGCTAGCAAGTGCAAATATTTTGTTAACATTTCCCATCACTGCTAAATATTGATAATCATATTCATCTTAGCCTATTCAAATAACAATGCTTAATGCTATATACTAGATTTTTGATAATAAATGAATGGTTTATGTTCATCATTTTTAGCTTCAAGTTCATATTAATAATTTGCTTTTTTACTAAGTCTATATATTGCAAATTAAATTTAAAAGTCTATAATTTTATCTAAATTTGTAAACAAAAATTTATTTATATTGTTTATATTACATACTCATTTCTAAGTAATTTTAATAAAATTCTAAATATTTTACAAATATAAACTTCTATTTCTGGTTTTATATGATAATGTCATACAGTTACTATTACTCTTTAAAAAGTGGATTTTTAGACAGTATTAGATTAGAAACTAGTTAATTATTTTTGAAATTAGCTTGTACTATAAAATTATATAAATTAAAATATGTATTAGGTTTTTATTTTTTATTAAGCTCTTAATTTAAATAGAAAATTTTTATCTAGTTAGTAGGTCTTTTTTTTTATTTATATTTTTAAATAGTTTAGTTTAATTTTTATTTTTATTATTGTTATTTATTTTATATTTTAGTTAAAATTAACTTTTTAAAACTAAAAATTTATTTTATTTTTATATTTTTATATGAACATGACTAAAAGTTTTCCATGCACTTTGTGCTCTCTTTGATTAACCAATAAAATTGCAAAATTAAGTATAATATGTAGATTGATGCTGTATAATAAAAACAATTATGCATATCAATTTTTATAATAAAAACAAAGAATTTTTTAAAAAACCAATCATATCTCAAAATTTTGATTATAAAACTACTTTTGTGGCTCTAACAAAAAAATTCCTTGCAAAATTTTACTATATGTTATATTTAATCCTAATCTCTAAATACTGTCTTTATTTTGATATTAAAAATTTTAATTTTTATTTTGAGAAATTATTTGTTATATGAAATTAATGATTATTTAAGGCACAAGATGCATAGAGCATTGTTTAGATTTATACTTTTTATATTATATAATTTATTTTCAATTGACTAATTCATGCTAATGGTGCTAACACCACATCAATTTTAATCAATAAAATTAGATCTGCAGTGTAATGTCAAGATTAGGTGTAATATAAAAATCAAAACAAACTTTGTTGTTTTTTTTAAAAAACCTTTAATAACTCAAAATTTTACTTATAAAACCACCTTTTGTGTTCTAATAAAAATTTCTTGCACAATTTTTGCTATATCCTTACCTTTTTTTATAATTTTAGCTATAACCCTAACCTAATATAAGCTAAATTTTCAATTGTTTTTTAATTTTTATTCATTTTACACAACATAAATATATTTTTAGTATTAGCATCACAGATGTGATTTAGTGTTATTGTTTATTTTTTATAAATTTAATAAAATAAATTTTAATTTATTTTGTTAAAATATCAAAGTAATTAAACTTTAAATTAAAAACTTTATCTATTATTTAAATTATATAAATTATTTATACAGTCAAACTTCTCTAAATATAACTTATAAATATATACTCTCCAAGTATATGCACAAATTCTTGTTCAAATATACTTGATCTTTATAAGTATATATATAGAAATAAAAATATTTATTATATAAAAAATTTTAATTATCTTTATTTATCTTTTTATTCTTATTTTTTTTTATTAATTTTACCTTTTTTTAGTTTTGCCACAGTTTTGCGAAATTTTCCAGTTTTGCCATCTTTTATCATCTTGACATTTTAATCTTTTTTTGACAAAAATCAAAACTAGGTTTTGCCTTTCGTCTGTGGCAAAACCTTTAACTTTCACCTGTCAACACTATGTGTGACAAATCATGTAACTGATATAATATGATATTATAAATACAGTGCATACAATCTAGTTCCAGCAAATAAAATTGATGAAATTCAAATTGCTAATCCTTCTTCAAAAAAATAGCAACCAAAACATACTATCTCAAAATATTAAATTAAAACAAGCTAAACACCTCTAAGTTCTTAAAATTTTTTAAATCTATTTATTAAAAAGTTATAGCAGGTTAAAGTTATAGCATTTTTATAATTAAATATGAAATTTGGCCACCTTTTATATATATGTAAAAAGGAAAATTTGACCTCTTTAAACAATTAATTTAATTTGATATATATTAAAAATTTAAAACTTGGCCACTTTATATATAAATATTAGCTAAATTTTCAAATTAGCCTCTTAATATATATAAAAAATAAAATCTGAATTTGACCACTAAAAATTTTTATTTGCTGCAACTAGGTTGTACACACTGTATGAGATTTTTTTAGTTTTTAAAGCGAAGTAACTAATAAAATCAAATTCCTTTTTGAATAAACATTTCAAATTTCACATGAGCAAGATAAGATGATTAAAAAATTAATCGTTTTACGAATTTTACGAAATACTATAAAAGTATTGGATTTACGAGTATTAGAAACAACGTGTGTTAATCTTAAATTTTTGCCAGTCAGAATTTATGTAGATATCCAATAAAAACAAACTTCTATTATGCTCGGCGCCCCACTATGTAATTAAATATAAATATATGGAATATAATAGTGTTATAAGCCAATTGTACTTATATAAAGATATAAATGTAAGGCGAGACCAACTTGAATCTGTGTTTTAAATTATCCCCCTCCCCAGCGTCCCCCCTCATAGTACGATAAATATATATAGGGCTACGGGTTTTTTTCGGAAAAGTTTATATAGTCACGGAACAATTCGAAAAAATTTTTTTTGAAAGAAAATTTTTTTAAAATTTTACTATGTAAACTACGGGGTAATGTAAAACACAGAATCAAGTTGGTTTCGCCTAAAAGATTTTAATAAAAATAAAAATATAGTTATATTATTTTTTACTATATATAAGATGGCTATAGACTATATCAACTTTATAGTCTGGTATAGACCATATATATTAAACCATTAGTAATTGCTAAGAACCTCTACACGATCTACCCTTCTACTTATTTGTAACATTTTTGATAACCTTTGCGTGTTGATAAGCTTTGAGATGTAATAATTGTCAGGATGCTTTTGCTCAACGATTAAATTTCTTACAAGCTCGTCAGCCTCTGAGAACTGTTTTTTGACTTCGTTATCATTTTGATAAATCTCATCAAGCCAATGAATAATCTTACCACTAATCATAGCTGCAGTAGGACGCTTCTCTGGATCTAAATCCATACAACGTTTAGCTAATTTAATATAGCAATCGGAAGTTCCGGGAGCCAATTCAGGATGCAGTCCGTTACAAATTTTTATCGCGAGATTAGTATCAAACGATTCACCATCAAAAGCCCTCTGACCAGTTGATACTTCGGTCATGATGACTCCAATGCTATAAATACCAGCGGCTTGCGTAAACGGTTTTCCTTGTAAAACTTCTGGTGCAACATAGGGCATAACACCCATAATATTATTTTCTACATTCACGTTTGATGTAAGTCCTAAATCCGTGATATAAGCGCTATGTAGATAATCTTGTAATATATTTCCATTATGTAAATCTCGGTGAATTAATTCATGCGAATGAATCGATTCAAGATCAGAAGCGATGCAATGTAATAAATTTAATTTATCCTTCCATTCTAATTGTGATACTTTACGAAGATTATCACGTAAAGAACCCTTTGTTGCGCATCTTAGAACAATGATATATTCTCCAGATTCAGGATGCTTTGATATTCCATGACATTGCAAAAATGACGGATTTTCATATCCAACTTCACAATACATTTTTAACTAAAATTTTAAATTGATTAATACAAGATTAACACAAGATATAAAATAAAGTATCATAATAATCACCTCTTCTGCGAATTCTTGAGATTGAATATTTGAATTTTTGATTATTTTAAGAGCAACACAAAATAAATATTTATCCCGTTTTCTATTCAATATCCATTTAGATTTGTAAACAGTCGCAAATCCACCTTGTCCTATCAATTCAATATTTTTAAATTCGCTATAGGGAACCCATAATAATTGGTATCTTTCATCATTTAATATTTTTTTTACATCATCATTGATATTGTGATTTTCGTATGGTGATTTAACAGTTTCTATAAAAAAAATAAAAGAAGTAAAATATTAAAAGATAAGTCGCAATTGAAGGATATAAAAAAAAGGCAAACTTCATAATAATTTTAAAAGATACCTGAAAATAAATCCCTACTTCTATTTCTTATTAATATTAATAATTCAAACATGAAAGCTTAAAAAGGAATTTATACTTACTTTTGATACCAATGATTTGCTCGTTGTAAATCTCTATTTGTTCCAATTCCATTTCGAAAACAATCTCCGACTTTAAATATTGCGCTATGATATCCCATTTTCGCTGATTTCATGAAATATTCTAAACCCTTTTTTTCGTCTTTTTCAACTCCAATTCCTTTTAAATAGCAAAAGGCGATATTATGTATTCCTTTAGCACTACCCATCTCTGACGATTTTACGTAATATTCGAACGCTTTGTGATTATCTTTTTCAACACCAATTCCCTTTTGATAACACCAACCAACGTAAGATGTTCTGTCAGCATCGCCCATATCAGCTAATTTTTGACAATATTCAAAGGCTTTACGTTCATCCTTCTTACCATCGATACCATAATGATACTTCCATACTAATGTGCGGAGCTCTTTTTCGGTTTGACTCATGCTTGCAGACAAGAAAGGAAAAAACATTTATACACGTGCGCAAATCATTAATTGAGAATTAGTAGTAGAGATGGGGGGAATGCGCATTTTATAATAGAATGCGCATGAAACCCATCTTTAATTAGTAGTTATCGCCAGTAGCGCATTAGGGTGTTCAATTGACTAATTACAGAATTAATCAAACCATCGTCAGGGTGATCACTAATTTCAGATTTCTCATAATAATTTTTGATTATGTTTCCTACATAGAAATTTAATTCATTTTTTCTTAACAATGGGGTTCATTGATCATGTGCTACTTTATTTATTCAAAAATTCTCTTTTTTATAATAAACTTCATTACTATATAATCCGACTAATAATTTTTTAGCCAATATATAAAAAGACAGTATTTTTGCTACGCTTTATGCACTTGGCATTGTGATTGGTCTAAATTCGATATATCCTGTTTGTACGGGAAAGGCTCCATTTATTGCAATGATCGTGCTGTACTGAATAACATAAGCAGCATGAGTAGCAATGATCTTATAAAGATCCTACATGCGTACGTACTGTACGTACATAAACATCAACTTGTATTTTTTTTGTAAACAATGGCGCTAAAAGAAAGGATAACGATAAATGGTATATTTGAGATGACATTTAGAATTTATGATTGCACCGTAAAATTGACAAATCAGATCTCATCATAACAACCAATGGTAAAAGAAATCCTGCTACGGGTCACCCGTGCATAGGGATGTTAAAAGTCCGGTCCAGTCCGACTCGACTCCATGAAGTCGAGTTTTAATTTAGGTTCGGTCCCAAGTCAGACTTGGGACCGAGTCCCAATCAGGGACCTGTGGAATTTGTGATACAATTTAGTAAAATATGTTTTCAATATCAGTAAATTATTTGATTTACCGCTAATTAATTAATACAGATGTAATTATGTTTATTTATCTTTACATAAATTTATCAACTTGCGATTTTTTAAAAAAAAAAAGTTGAACTAAATTTCATTTTGACTGTTTAAGCTTTATAATTATTAGAAAAATATTTGTTGTCATGTCCAAACTGCTGCTACAGTATTATTTTCATAATAACATATATTTAAAAAAAAGAAAATAAGAAAATAAAAAATACAGTTATTATACTTCGCTAAACAAAATACTAAAATATTTGCTAGCTATTTAATATAATCAAAGCAATCACAATAACCTAAAAAAAATAAAAAATAAAAAAGTCAGTTTTAATATTAAGCATTATTAAAATACAATATGTTTAACATTCATAGTGATTCTTTGCTTAAGTTTTGTTGATCATCAGCTAAAATATCATTATAGCCAGAAAAACTTCTTTCAACAGTAGCAGATGAAATAGGTAGCCAAATATGCTCTTCTGCTATCATATTTACTTCTGGCAATTAATAAGCTACTTTATTCCAAAATTCTTTCAAATCATCGAATTGAATTGTTGATAAATTCAAATTCATATATATGCTCTATTTTTGAATCAAATTCAGTGATGGATTTGTTAATTCAGAAATAAGACTATAAGATAGAATGTCATAATTGGCTGTTGTAAGGTTAATAAATCATGGATCAAAAACTTGAGATGTTTTAAAAAGTGGTCAGGCTGGGTGATTTGAAAGGTTATTAATAAATGTCACAGATTAAAATGAAATCTGATCAAAATGAAACTGGTGACCTCTTATATTCATCCTTAAAGCCTATAAAACCACATATACTCATTTATTAATAAACCTAACTCTAAACCTTACCCCTAATGCTAAAAAAATGTCTTCCAAAAAATTTAAAATTTTCCTTAAAAAACAGAAAAATTTCATTTTGATCAGATTTTGTTTTAATCTATGAAGTTCATTATTAAAATTAGTAGAACTTCTGTTATGATTTAGGAACTAGCCAAGTTGAAAAGTCAAGTTTCAATAAAAGAAAATATGGTTTTTATTTCAATTTGAAAAAAATCTAAGCTTGAAACAAGAATTTGCACATATATAGTAATAAATTATAAGTAAATCTTAATAAGTCCATGATTTAAAGATCTATAAGCAGTGCTGTAATTTTATTAATAATTGTTGTTGAATATTCAGTACTTCCTTTTTGATAGAAAGTACAAATATAGTCAAGATATTTATTAATATAAAACACTATACGAAACTATGAATTCTATCGAGTTTCTGATAAAAAAGAAATTTATTTTTGGTGCACTAATTTCATTATTTTGAAAATGATATATATAACAACCACAATGCATCTTAAAATAAGCTATTGTTTGCTTAATATAACTAAGTAATTTTCGTATAATTTTAAAAATAATCAATAGAAATCCATACTTCTTTAAAATACCAAATAAATTACTATATCATTAATAATGTAATAATAAAAATTAAAATACTGTATATTTTACTAATCCAATTAAATTTATTATATGTGCTAAACAGAGACAATAAATTAGTTGCAGCATTATTGGCTTAAGAATATCTTGAAAACATTTCTTCATATATGCTGCAGAATCAAAAAACATTAAACAAGGAGATTTAAGAAAGATTGACCATTTGACGAGAGTTTAAATAATCAATTGCCAATAGTTGTATTGTTAACCTAATTTAAAAAGCTCACTTTAACTAATTTTGTAGTATTACAATAAGAAAAAATTATATTTACAAAACTTTATATACATGAATTTGAAGTTTTGTCTACAATTATTAACACTTTTTATGACTAAAAAATATTTTAAGTTCATCAATTTTTGTTTCAATAATATTTAGCAAGTTATCTCTATGCAAAATATTTGCAGATAAAACTGCACCACCATCACAAACATTTTCATTAATCCAAAGTAACAACTTATCAATTTTTTCAAAAGAAATATTGGCTTTAGCAAATGCTTTTATAAGCTTTAAACTATTTTTTTTTTAGAAATTGAAGCTTGTACTACTGTTAGAATTGTTAATTGTCATGTTTGTGTAATTATATTTGCTGCAGCTTTATTATTTTGTATATTTTGCTATTAATATGTGTTGTGATTGTTGACCAAACATTGTAATCAATACTATAATAGCAAAATTGACATATTAACTTGCTATCACCTTTACAAAATCCTCACTAAATTTAATTGCTTAACTATGCAATAAAATACATTTTGGTTTTGAGCTCATAATGACAATAAGTTGTTATTTAAAAAAATAGTTTAATTGAAAATAATAACAATTATTAAATTTAATAAATATAATAATGATATTTTTTTAAATTTGAATAATAATGACCTTTATTAAATTTTAATTTAATATTTTTATTAAATTTAATATAATAACTTAGTTATACTTTGTATTTGTTACCTCATAATTTGATATTTATTACTAAATTATTTTTTATTATAATTATTGTAATTTACTGTGATTTACTGTGATTTACTGTAATTGAAGAAAATTATAGTTTTAATTTAATCACAAAAAATCATAAAATCCCTATGTTCCTAGTCCCAATTGTTATGTAAAATTTGTAACCAATATATAATATCATAATAATATACTGAAAATGTAGAAAACTTCTAATTCAATTTTATTATATACTAAAAATGTAACAAAAACTTTATACGAAAATTTTTATTTTATTTATAATATATATTTATTTATCCTAAAATACTAGATTTTATCCAATTTTTCAAATACAAAAAAGCTCTAATCATTTGTTCAATAAGATGGTTTCATGTAAGATTAATCCTGTATTTCATAATGGAAAAGGCATGTTTACATAGAACACTTGTAACTTGAAATGTATAATAATCTACTGTGATAGAAGCTATAGTTAAAAAGTGAAAGAATTATTCTTCTACTATATAAACAGATTAATATCTGGTTCTGTAAGTAATGTAAGATAGATGGCTATTTTATTTGTTAAATCTCTTGCTAGATATCTTGTTTCATTTTTATTTGGTTGGATTAATTTACAAAAGCTATCCAATGAATTTCTTTGCTTAGGTGACATAACCTTCTTATTAATATAATATATTGAATATAGAATTTTTAATTGGCTTATAGCAAACCAATGATCCTCTTCATTAAAGGTTTCGAATTTAGTTGATGAATTGAGGAGTGCTGAAATCATAGAAGATTCAGAAAGAAAAGGCCAGTAATTTTTTAATTTAATTTTTATTTCTTCTACTATTTTGTAATATATATTATTATTTATAATATAATGATCTAAGTGAACTAAAAGGCCTTAAACTATTACCGATAAAGTCCTATGAGAAGGTAATGAAACATTTGAAGGTATTAATATTATGTTGTAAAAAGGGTTAAGAAAATTTAATATATTTTTAATTATTTCCCAATCATTTTGTTCTAGATATTTATTTCTTAAATTAGGATGTAATTGTACAAGACTGTCAATAATATCTTTAATTTCAACAAATCGCAAGTATAAGATAAGTAAAATTCTACCTAGTATTAACATCAAGTTCAGGATAAAGAAATGGATGATTTAGAATGGCAAAAATTTTTTTAATCTCCTCTAAGAGTAATGGCAAGTTTCTAATTTTGTTACAGAGTTGCTGAGTTTTTTTATTTGAGCTAAATAAAATTTTTTGATCTTTTTTTACAATAAGATTTAGAACATGTGCTGCACAGTGCACATATATAAGTTTAGAGTTTACATTTTGCTGAAGATAATGTAAGCATATTTTGTTATTAGATGTATTATTACCTGTGAATCTGATTACCTTTTCATTGGTCTCAAAGCTCTTTACAAGATCAAGAATTTTTTTCTCAAGATAATTGCTAGTGTTTGCATTATATAAAGGGATTAGGTTAAGAAGAATAGTATGCATTGTCCATTTGACATCAACCCAATGGACAGTGATACCAAGGAAGGACTGCTTAGTATATCAAATCACAAGTTAAATACTCTAATTTCTTTAACTTGAAACTTCGAACTCTCCAGAGTTTTACACTATTGGAATGAATTGTAGGTTAAATACTCTGAACCCCACAGAGTTAATCTTTATTCAAAGCGAAATGTATTCATTTATATGCTTATTTTTACATGTAATGAATGAGATATCTAATATAACTCTGATATCTAATATATCAATGATATCTAATATCTTCATGATTTCTATTATCTCTATTATCTTGGTTATCCTCGCTATCTGAGATATAACTGTTATATCGGCAATAACTGAGATATCGAAGTTTCTAGGATCACGGAGATCACATGGATTTTCGTGATTCCAAGAATTTCTGGGACTTGTGTCACTAAGAACTGCGGCGATCAACAAACTCGATTTCCCTTTCACAAGTATACAAAAATTTTTATTACATAGGTTACAAGATCAGGTGTAACATGACATTTTTAAAAGATTAACCATAAACTGTCCAGAAAGTACTCTTTGCATTCTAATAAAAAAAATCGTTGCTCTATCTAACTCTAGAATAACGCTAGAGCAAATGTTACAGAATAGAGTAAATAGAATATTTACTCGAATCTGTCAAACGTATGATTATGGCAAAATATCGCGTAAAAAAAAAACGGTTACGTATAGAACAGATTCCATCTGACACGAAAGGCACGGAATATTCCACTTGAGTTCTTATCCGATAATTAAGAAAACTCAATTTTTTGGAAGTAAATATTTATCTTTGTTGTATATTCTATTAAACATGTATGAAACGTTTATAAATATTTACTTATGCAAGCTATTAATATTTTCTAACTTCGTTTTACCATAAAAATTTGAATTTGTTTATGGATTCCTAATTGTTATATTGTCACAATACCGGGAGTTTATTATTATTTTTTAAGCTCGCTATTCGAATCCAGAATATGCGCTTTATTTTAATCAAAACCTACGATTCGCATGTATAAAGTATTAACAATAGAATCGTGTTTCATATTAGCATTAAATAAATAATCGTAGTTGCTTCAAATGATAACTGAGATGCCTTAGATAACGGTTAAGACACTTCGGGTCAAGATACGTACTTCATCTAACGATCGATATCTGGGTTATCTCAGTTATCATCTGATTTAAGAACTGATTTGGGCACAACATTTATAATTGATTAAATTTTGATTAAAATAATGAATAGAGCTTTTGATTTGTGAAGGCTTTCAACATGAGTTTATCGGATTTTTCAATGAATTTTTTTCATCGAATTCATTTTCGAAATCAAATTCAACTTATATCAAAGTGGCATTTCTGTGTAAAAGCAAATAATAATCAAGTTTTTAGGTCCAGGATCTAGGATCTGGTCTTGGGGCCTCGTTATACAATAATGATTCAAAAATTTTGCATTCTCAGATCGCGTATTTATGTGAACTTTATATATATAAATTTTTAAAAAATTTTACTCATAGCATTATTATACAGTAAGAACATCCCAAATGGAGAATGGACCACTTGAAAGCAACTGTCAGACGTTCCCTAAATATTAAAAATACATAATTTTCAGCCAATCAAAATCATGAAGTTTAAAATAATAAAAAATCGGATACGTATCACTTCACTGACGGTTTTTTCGTATACATAACATTTCACTGACAACTATTCACCGACAATTATTTCACCAACAAGTTTATTTCACCGACAAGTTATTTCACCGACAGTTTATTTCACCAAAGCTGATTTCAAATACAAGCTTTTTTTTATAAATCCCACCAGCCTTAACTCTAATTCTAACCTGATCTTAATGACATTGACCAGAATTATTTTGTCAGTGAAATG
>CAJVPZ010002870.1:0-11760 GCA_910592135.1 Racocetra fulgida | reverse complement strand
AAAAATATTTAGATTAATGTTCGTTAGGGTATTTACTTGTATTTGTTAGGGTATTTACTTGTACTGTACGTGATTCACTGTAAAGAAAAAAAATTCCATAAAGAACTTACTCGCTTTATTGACAAACAGAATATTTGGATTAGTTTGAATTAACGTCGTTAGGGTATTTACTTGTTCGTGATTTACTGTAAAACATAAATTCTATAAAGAACTTACTCGCTGTATTGACAAACAAAATATTTGGTTTAGTTAGAATTAACGTCGTTAGGGTATTTACTTGTACGTGATTTACTGCAAAAAATAAATTCTATAAAGAACTTACCCACTATATAGGTGACAACCAAAATATTTAGATTAGTTAGAATTAACGTTCTTTTGGATATTTACTTTTACGTGATTTACTGTAAAATTGTAAGAGAATAATCTACAAAGAACTTACTAGCTGTATTGACAACCAAAATATTTGGATTATTTAGAATTAACATTCGTTAGGGCATTGTACGTGATTTATGTAATTCTATAAAGAACTTACCGACTATATACCAAATATTTTGATTATTTAGAATTAACATTCGTTAATACTGTAAAAAAAAAATTCTACAAAGAACTTACCTACTATATAAGTGACAAATAAAATATTTGGATTAGTTAGAATTAACGTTCGTTAAGGTATTCGCTTGTATGTGATTTATTGTAAAAAAATAAATTCTATAAAGAACTTACCGACTGTAGAGGCGACATAATGTATGAAGATTAGTTAGAATGGTATTTACTTATATGTGATTTACTGTGAAAAGTAAATTCTATAAAGAACTTACGCACTATATAGGTGACAAACAAAATATTTGGATTAGTTAGAATTAACTTTCGTTAGGGTATTTATTTGTACGTGATTTATTGTAAAAAAAAAAAAAAAAAACTCTATAGAGAACTTACAAGCTGTATTGGCAAAAAAAATATTTAGATTAATATCCGTTAGGGTATTTACTTGTACTGTACGTGATTCATTGTAAAGAAAAAAAATTCCATAAAGAACTTACTAGCTGTATTGACAAACAAATATTTAGATTAGTTAGAATTAACGTTCGTTAGGGTATTTACTTGTACGTGATTTACTGTATAAAAAAAAATCTATAAAGAACTTACCCACTACATAGGTAACAAACAAAATATTCAGATCAGTTAGAATTAACGTATTTACTTGTACGTGATTTACTGTAAAAAATAAATTCTATAAAGAACTTACCTCCTATATAGGTGACAACCAAAATATTTGGATTAGTTAGAATTAACGATCGTTGGGATATTTACTTGTACGTGATTTACTGTAAAAAAAAAAACAAACCAAAAATTCTATAAAGAATTTACAGGCTGTATCGGCCAACAAATATTTGGATTAGTTAGAATTACGTTCGTTAGGGTATTTACTTGTAAGTGACTTACTGTAAAAAAATTTCTATAAGGAACTTACAAGCTGTATTGAAAAACAAAATATTTGGATTAGTTAGAATTAACGTTCGTTAGAGTACTGTAAAAATGTAAAAGAAAATTCTATAAAGAACTTACCGACTATATAGGTGACAACAAAATATTCGGATTAGTAACATTCATTAGGGTATTTACTTGTACGTGATTTACTGTAAAAAAAAAAATTCTATTTCTATAAAGAACGTACTCTCTGTATTGACAAACAAAATATTTGGATTAGTTAGAACTAACGTTCGTTAGGGTATTTACTTGTATGTGATTTTTACTATAAAAAAATTTTTATAAAGAACTTACTCACTGCATTGACAAACAAAATATTTGAATTAATTAAAATTAATGTTCGATAGGGCATTTACTTGTACTGTACGTGATTTTTTAAAAAAAAACTCTTAAGATCTTACATGCTGTATTGACAAACGAAATATTTGGATTAGTTAGAATTACGTTCGTTAGAGTATTTACTTGTACGTGATTTACTGTAAAATTCTATAAAGAACTTACCCACTATATAGGTGACAAACAAATATTTTGATTGAGAATTAACGTTCATTAGGGTATTTACTTGTACGTGATTTACTGTAAAAAAAAAAAAATTCTGTAGAGCTTACACTCTGTATTGACAAAATATTTGAATTAGTTAGAATCAACATTCGTTAGGGTATTGACTTGTGCCGTGATTTACTGTGAATACTGTGAAAAAAAAATCTATAAAGAACTTACAGGCTGTATTGAATATTAGTATTAGTTAGAATTAACGTTCGTTAGGGTATTTACTTGTACGTGACGTACTGTATAAAAAATTCCATAAGGAACTTACACTTACAAGCTGTATTGACAAACAAAATATTTGGATTAGTAACATTCGTTATGGTATTTACTTGTACGTGATTTACTATTTAAAAAAAAAAAATCTATAAAGAACTTACAAGCTGTATTGACAAACAAAATATTCGGATTAGTTAGAATTAACGCGCGTTAGGATATTTACTTGTACGTGATTTACTGTAAAAAATTCTACAAAGAACTTACTAGCTATATTGACAAACAAAATATTTTGATTAGTTGGAATTAACGTTCGTTAGGATATTTACTTGTGTACGTGATTTACTGTAAAATAAAAAAATTCTATATATGTCGTATCTGAAGTTATGATTTATATGAAGTTGCAACTTCAGATATCTAAAGTATCACCTAACTAGAATTAAGCCTCTGAAATTAGATCTTTATGTATGTAATTCTAGTCAAGTGCTACTTTAGATATCTAAAGTCGCAACTTTAGATAGAAGGCAACTTCAGATACAACATATGTATCAAAAACTTGGAGCAATTTTTTTAAATTTTACTTGCACATTTTGCATGAATGTTTTACAAAATACTTTGCACATTAAGAAAAGCTCTTGCACATGTGCATCTTGTGCAAGCCAATTTTAAACACTGCTTGTACGTGATTTACTGTGAAAAAAAAAATTCTATAAAGAACTTACCCGCTATATAGGTGACAAACAAAATATTTTGATTAGTTAGAATTAACGTTCATTAAGTATTTACTTGTACGTGATTTACTGTCAAAAAATATATTCTATAAAGAATTTACCGACTGTAGAGGCGACACAATATATGGAGATTAGTTAATAAATTTTAATGCCTAATATTTACAAATGCACATTTCACTTACAGCTCTTTAACTAATTTACTGGCTTTTTTTGCCCATCTATCACCAGGCTTAATTTTTAATAAATTCTCTAAGTAAGAAATTGATTCATTATATTTTTTCATTATATAATAAATTTCTCCTCGATATCTTAGTGCTATTATATTATCTGGTTCAATTTCTATCAGTTTAGTTAAAGCATCAAGTGCTTTATCATATTCACCCATAAGGAAAAATATTTGTCCTAGAAAAGTTTGCTTTTTTTCGGATGATTTTGTTAATTCACTCGTTAAATTAACATGTATATTTTCATTTCCATCCATAATAAAATGTATATTTTCTTGATATTTCAATATTAATATATTATTTAATTTTTTACTGCCTTCGTTGGTCATCACTGTTAATTGAAATAAATATATAAGCAAGGTTAAATTTTAAATAAGCCGAACAACTTAACCTTTAGACAAATTTACCAGAATATTTGAACGGTTCGCGGCCAAAATTTACTTCTACAGATCCGCCTTTTGATCTGAACCCAACACATGGATATATAACGCCTTTTAAATCCTCCGGAAGATGGCACGCAATTCCTTGAAATATGCTATGAATATTACTTACTTTGCTTTGTAAAGTATAAACTTAATTTATAAATTGCTAATTACCTAAATTGACTCCATTTTTAGTATAAAATACCGTCTTCTTTATGAAGTTTAAATAGCATCCAATAATGTCACCAGTAGTATATCCAAGAGGATATAATGAATCATATGACTCGCCACTTCCTGAACAAAACGAACATCCGTCATCACCATGGTAACCACACCCCCATAAACCATTTTCATTATATTCTTGTCCTAAGGGATGATGTATGATATTTGATGTTAATTTATAACAATAGAAAATAGAATAAAATTTTCTATTACCTGGCATGAGCATATTATATATATAATTTGTTTTTACATTTGAATCGCATACTTCTTTATCAATTTCTTTATCATTTTGTTTTGTACGATATCCAATCCCAATCATTCTATCAATAAATAGAATTAAAAGTATATAAAAAAAATCGTAAGAACAAAGATGATATGAGATGAAATAATTATTAACATACCCATTATTTCCTTTATTTATAATTTTAATTTCAAAGTAAAATATCACACATTCTAAAGGAATTGGATTATTTGCTCGAATTATAATAGCTTTATTATCATTAGGATCTTTAAAATTTTTTTGATAAATTAGTTGAATCATAAACAACACTCAACAATTCGAGATGTTAATCCGTTTCAATTGAAGTTTATTATTTATTTACCTGTATAACTCACTTTAAGTCCACTTGAATCTATATTAATAGAGGGCGATTTATTTTCAATCTCCCATGCACTCGGTAATCCAATATCATTGTATGAAGTTGGAAATTCTAAATCTTCCATTGAGTTAAAGCTCCCTTAATTCGTAATAAATTTGTAAAATTTTAGAAGATTAACTTTGTACAATACGTACGTACGTACGTATGTACTGTGTGCTTGTTACCTGTTACACACACCAAGATCCTACATCGGTCTAACGCCATTGCTTATAAATTCATTATATACCACAGATTTTAGCATCGTTATAAATGTTACTAATCTAACATTATATTTACTATTCATTTCAAACATTCAATTATTAAATGTTATAAGTAATAAATCATGCGGATTCAATTGTTTGTGATTTGAGCCTTTTGTTCGCTTGTAACTAATAATTTTATCAGAAAGTAATTCTTGCCAATATTCTTTTAAGGTAAGTAGGGTATTATGACGCAGGTGGTTATTATGACGCACTCATGTTTTTTGATGCTTCATTGACTAAAATCAAAAAATTTTAGCACATTCGATTCGTCTTACTGAGACGAATCAAATAATATAAAACTTTTTTGGATTCTAATTGTTAAAACACAAGATATAAGTAAAAGTCAAGATTTCTTATGATAGTATTATGTTTCTTTTGATTTTTTCTCATTTGGGTAATGTCTAGAGGAAGGATGCAGCAATACAATACAAAACATATAGTGATACATAGTGCGCCATAATACCCCCAGAAATCAATAAAACATAGCATTTTTTGAGTAGTTTTCTAAAGGTCATATTTCATCTTTTTTTTTTAAAAAAATCAGTTTTTTTTATTACAGTGCCTGACAAAAGTTTCCTACACACCTATATTTCCTCATAAAGAGGTGCTACAACCTTGAAACTTTCTGAAAAGTTAGTACATATATAGATTAGATTGTGTATTTGTTTTGAAGATTTTTAATCACTAGAACAAATTTTAGATGAGAGTTAAAGTTGGGACATTTTCATTTAAAAAATAAAAAATTAATTAAATTCAAAAAAAATTAATATATTGTCAAGGCTTAAAGCTAAAAATTCTAAAAAAAATTGTATATTAAAATCCAATGATTTCTGTAGTAGTGTAAAAATTTGACTTGATTTGATGAGATAGTTATTGAGAAATTAATTTTAAATTTTGAGTTTCATTTTAAAAATTATAAAGTAAAAACTTTTTCAATCAAAAATATCTTAATACCTAGTAATTCAAATTTAATAATTTTGGTATAATTAGAATTGTCTTGATGAGACAATTTGAATGATATCAAAATTATCAAATTTAGACTGTTAGATCACAAGATATTCACAAAAACATTTTGTAATATGAAAAGAATCAGGTCTCAACAAATCAAATGTGATGAAATAAAACAACAAACTTTTAAAATTAATTTCTCAATAACTATCTTATCAAATCAAATCAAAATTTTTGTCACTATTACAGAAATCATCATATTTTAATATATATAATATTAGAATTTTTAGCTTTAAATCTTAATAATATATTGATTTTTTTTGAATTTAATTATTTTTTTATTTTTTTTAAATGAAAAATGTACCAACTTTAGCTTTTATCTAAAATTTATTCTAGTGATTAAAAATTTTAAAAATAAATACACAATCTAATATATATATAAACTAATTTTTAGAAATTTCAAGGTTGTAACACTTATCTATAAAGAAATATAGATGTGGAGAAACTTTTGTCGAGCACTGTATTAGATGATTAAATTGATAAGTAATCAATTTCAATAAATTTAAAGAAAATCTTTTTTCTGAAAATTTTTATATAAGCAATCCTTAAGTGTGTCATAATACCCCTCTTACTCTTATATTTTTAGAAGATAAGCTGGATGTTCTATAGAATAGGTGGGCAATATAAGAAATAAGCTTCACTAATGATTAGTAATCATTAATTTTTTAATAGTGGAGTTGTGGAGCTTGCAGAGTTTGCCTATCTATTCTATAGAACATCCAATAAGCCTTCATTTCTGCAGGACAACTATAAGTCCAATTTTGAACAATAATAACAATTAGCATTACAATCATTAATAGCATTATCTGTTATATAGTAATCCCAAATTTTTCTTTAACTGGCCTGCATTTTTTGATTTAATGTTCAAGTTTGTTTTTTGAAAATATATCAGTAGTTTAATATAAGATAAATTTGCAAGATTTAATTCATTAGCTGACATTAATAAAACTTTATTTGAATAAATGAAATAATTTTATTTATTTGAACATGACTAAATAGTGATAGTGTTGGTGAGCAAAACTGTTTTTGGCAAAGATGAAATCAGCAAAACTCTGGCAAAATGGTAAAGCTCTGGCAAAATGATAAAATTGATGAAACTATGTCAAAATGGTGAAATTTTGGTGAAATCTTTAATAAAGTTAAACTCTCAGGAAAGTCAAAACTTAGCAAAAATCAAATCTTCTAAAACTTTATAAAGACTAAGCTATGTTAGTAAACCAAAATATTTTGAATATAGCTATTAAGTACAGTGATAAGCTTTCATTTATTTTAAAAAAAACCAGATTTCCAACTTTTGAACTTCGAAGTAAGTAAATTCAGGCTTTAAAATTCCAAGGCTAAAATCTTGTTTTTTTTAGTGCTCTTATCTATATATTGATATTATTTATATAAAATAAACCTATTTAAATATTTATTGTTAGATTGTTGTGATTTTCTTTTTAATATTTTATTATTAAAAACTTTAATTAAATACTACACATATGTATATAAGTAGTTCATTAACATTAATGTTACTGATAATTATTTCTGATGCTCTAATTTATCTAGTTTTAAATCTTAAAGATATTCATTTGCAAATCTGTATAATGTGTAAATCAAAACAAATTTACATAAAATAAAAAATTTAATGTATCAGGTAATGACAGGCTTGGGATGGGATAGGGTTAATTTATACCAAATTTTGAAAAAGTTTTTATTAGTACCCAAAAGGTGGTTGAATAAAAAAAATTTTTGAGTTATATAAACAGTTTTTTAAAGAAAGCAATAATTTTATGCTACAATTGATCATGTAACCTGATTGGCTTTCTATATATTCATGTATTTTACATGTATTTATATAATAAAATTACCAATTATTAAAAATTGTTATTGTCCAATTATTAAAAATTGTTATTGTAAAAAATATATATATTGTAACAAATATAATATGAATAATATATAATATTATATAAATATAAATATATAATAAAAATAATTATTATATAAAAAGCTTTAATTGTCTTTAATTACTTTTTTATTCTTGCTTTTTTTTATTAATTTTACTATCTTTCACTAGTTTTGCTACCTTTCACTAGTTTCGCCACCTTTTAGCAGTTTCACAGGTTCACCAGTTTCGCTACCTTTCGCCATTTTAATTTTTTTTGGCGAAAGTTGATACTAGGTTTCGCCATTCGTCTGTGGCAGAACCTCTAAGTTTCGGCTGCCAACACTAATCGTGCGTATGTACGTACGTGCATACAAGATTTTTTATGATTCACACGATTTAACAACATAGAAACGGAACAGTAAATATTTTTCAAGAACAAACAAAGTCTATGATTAATTACCGTTACAATATATCTGGTATCATAATTGTGCTTTAGTGCACCGCTATATTATATGTAATGTTAATGAAATCTATGCCATTATATGTAATGTTAATGAAATCTATGCCATTATATGTATATATTTAAAGTAATAGATGTTAATATACATATACTATACTATTTTCAAGCATTCGAGCTATTTAGTTTGCAGGATCGTAATTAGCACTTCCTGCACCTATTCGTTGATGTTATTGGTTGATGCTCTACTTTACTCCTCAATACGATTCCATTATGATAGTAAAATTTTTAGCGAAAGCAATTTACGGTAAATATATATATTTTTTAGTTATTCATTTATTGAAGTTTTAGCTACGAAGGTTAAACATCGCTATGATATTATTATCGCCTTTTCAAATTACTGTATCCACTGATTTTCATACATCACACCGGAAATCAGGAATCTAGAATAAATGCAAATCTGTGATTGGTTAAAAATAAGTTTTAGCCAATCACGTATTGGCATTTTTCTAGATTTCTGATTCCCAGTGTGATGTATGGAAATCAGCGGACACTGTAATTTGAAAAACCGATAATTAGTTACGGCATGTTACAAAATTGATTACAACGTTATGGTATTACTGTAACCGTTGTTGGGAGAGCTTAATAAGATTATGTGGATGAAGGCCAATTTAACACCAACGGTGTACGGGGAGATAAAGATAAATTGGAAAACGCGAAGAGGGTCTTTTATAATTGTTGACGGTCTATTGAGACAATATGACACTATGAGACGGAGGCTTTAATATTAATAGGGGTGATACTGGGGTGATGCAGCTACAGGTGATGCTGTTAGGGATATCTCAATAAGGATGATAAGGTAAAAGCGGACGATGATCAAGTGATATCAGCGGTAACTTTAAGGACACGTGTGGGATTAGCCAAGTTTAGTAACCAATTGTAAGTCTCGTTCTCTATCACAATTCTCGCAAGTCACCAAGGTGAATAGCAATATCTGATTTCGAATCGTAGTTACAAGTCAATTCAGTCCGTCGAATTGAGTCTCGAAAGGGTTTATTAAAGTCACAAGTGGAATTCAAAATACAATACACAAGGGAATTCAGATAAGCATTTATTTAATAGGAAGTGGAATGAGAGATTTATTTATTTAATGATTGAAGGAAAGAGGGTATCAATGTTGAAATGGAAAGTTGGAAAAGGTTATGAAAGGCTGTAAGGCTCTGCTTTATTGCTTGGTACAGTTGGTCTTTAAATACATTTTCAGTTTTGGCTACGTTTACACTCCAAAGGCTAAGTTTACACTACTTTCGCTACGTTCACTTAGCCATGGGGACGTTTCCTCCCCATTCTCTAAGCTTTTCCTTGTGATTATGCAAGTAGCCTATTGTAACAGGTTCAAACGGCTACGTTTACGTGCCCACTGTCGCGTTTACACACCTTGAGTAACATTCATATGATTAAGCCACCAAGCCAATCCATCATTTCCATTTTAGTATAAGTTATGAAATAATCAAAGGAAATTAATAAATATACTAAAATTGGACATTGTTACCAAAATGGATGTGTAACACAAATAAATACAAGCGGAAAAGTTACCGACTAAAATATGAATTTAGAACAAAAATAAAGAAACTAAAATTTAATTTGTTACATTACGTAACAATAGGATTATGTGATTTTTGCCGCAACCGTAACCTTAACTTGTCGTATGCCGTAAAATTCATTGGGACGATTCGCCTGCATCACTAAGCCTAACTATCCATGGAGTATCCATGGATTGGTACTGCATGGGCTGAGCTTAATTTCTAAATTTGTATCCAGCACAATGGATCCAGTTTCAAAAGCCTATCGCTACCGTATTTAATATGATTTGCCAAAATTATAGATGTCATCATCGTTATCCTTATCATTGACTTCAAAATTATGAACTCGAATTATTTTAATAAATAAGCTTTTTACAGTTCATGCAATTTAGATCGATGAATTGTACCATACGGTCATGGGCTGGGCATGGATCTATCCAATCAAATATGGGCTTGTTCTGGACTTTGAAATTTTCAACCCAGCCCATGCGGAACCCTAATTACACCACAAAATAAATCTTGAACGTAGTCTTCATAAAACCAATTTAAATCATAGCACTACGCTATAACTAACTCAAGAAACTGCACAGAATCACTCCATAAAATCCTGCAAACTATCACAAACTATCTTCCACTTATCTACAGTCAAAATACTGTTTAATCTCAATTTTCACAAAATGATATACAAATCATAAATTAACTAATAACAACAACAAGGGTACATGAACATGCATAACAAAATATTACACAGCATACTGTATTTGGTAAAAGGAAATTGAATAGTCTTAAATTAATATTGCGAATCATAATAAAATATCCAAATTCTTGCCGTTGTCAGAAAGCAATTGTATCACTAATCTTGTTTTTTGCAAGAAAATAAATACTATTTATTCACCGTTTCATATGACAACATGAAAGGAATTCGTGTAATAAATCATTTCTATCACTTTTTTCTGTTATCATGTACATTTTTAGAATTTTGTGAAATAATAAAAAATCAGAGAGATAATTAGTAAACCTGGGGAAATAACTAATAGGTAAAAAAAGAAATAAATTTGTGATAAAAATTGTGATTTAATAACACGTAAATCCTTATCATACGATCATCCTATGTTTAAAAAATAAGCATTACGCACATTTGTAAAACTACCCAAAAATATTGAAAATTTTGATTACTAATATGTTATTATAGATTTTAATTGAGATAATCAACGTTTCCAAGTTATGATGCGTCATTCCTATGTCCAATGAGATAGTCGGGTGTGGGAAGATGGGCTAGTCTGTAGGGAAGATGGGTTAGACGCGTTATCGGTAGCGATCAGTTGTTCAAAAAAAATTTTCGATTGATTAATATATAATTCGGTAACTAAACTTAATTTGGGGACCAAATGCATGGATTTGGTGACTAATTGTCTGCTTAATTCCGCAAATGCGCCGTGATGGAATGTGTTTTATGTGGTGAATGTAAAAATTTATAATTGCATTATTACATAAAATGTATATGAATATTTGAATATATTCTTTTAATTGAATTCGTTTAATTTATGCAAATTTAGTTTGTATTTAACATTTAGGCAAGCATGTGATAGTTTCTCTTTTTATTTTTAAATAAATTTTTTTTATTAACGTTAAATGGCGAGTGCATGTTTGCATGTGTCCTTTTAATTTATGAATGGCTCATTTATCAAATAGTCTCTAAATTACTTTTATATATCAATCGGTTTTGGCTTTATCTAACCATGCGCAATGAGTTGCAAGGAGTAACAAACAAAATAATATTATTTTTAATTGTATATAATGAATTTTTAAATACTAAGATCTATAATCTTTATATTAAGGAAGCAACAATGGTAAAAATATTATTAATTGATGATTCACGAATGGCTATAGGAGAGGTTTTATAGTAAAATATAATATTATAAAAATCACCTTTCTTATAATCTCAAATGATTTTAAACTTTGAATTGCTTGTAACGTTTGATCTACTAAACCAAATTTAACGATATAACTACCATTAAAATCACAAAGACTAGCTCTACAATCTTAATTAAAATTTTACAGAAAGTTAGCTTAACATAAAATTGACTTTATATTG
>CAJVPZ010002869.1:0-11766 GCA_910592135.1 Racocetra fulgida | reverse complement strand
GTAGTTAAGGATATAAGATATAGTATATGAGATACGGTATAAGAGGTTATGATAATTTTGTTAGTATAATAATAGTAGATTCGTTAAAAAATAATTTAAATTAATAAAGACATGTTTTGCTTACTTTGCATGAGCATCTAGTGGCATTTACCTTGAGCTTAAATATAAATTTCAATTAAATTTCTTTAGTTTCGCTTCGATTTCATTAATTTTAGTCTTTTTTAAAATTAACGTTTGCTTGGCTAATCCACATGTGACACATTTTCCAAATTGGTACAGTAGATCTACCCGTGATTACCCGTGATAATTAACCAATCAACTTACATAATTTTAAAACATTTATCGTTTTAATACGATTAGAAAACGAAAAAAACTTTATATAAGAAGTTTACAAACTAATAAATATACGCAAAAGAATTTATTACAAATATTTAGAGAATAGATGGATACGCCTAAAGTGGGAAAAATGCGTAATAAACCCGAGATCATTAAAGAGTCTACAAGATATAAGCCAACGTTTTAATTCGGTTGACAAACCCAAACACGCTGCAAGAACCAACCAAAATTAAATATTAAACCCGGTTCTTTGCTGCTAAAGAGCTTGGATCTGTTCAAATTAAACAGTTGCAATAAATTTTTATTTTAAATCCAACATAGTGAAGTAGTCTTAGACGAAAACATTTCCAGTTACCTTCACTATACAGTATAACTTCTCACGATCCAATAAACGTTCATATATTTTGTCTTCTAAGTAAGGTCGGTAGGGAATATGATTCTTTTTTGACTCTTTCGAAGAATGAATACTAACGTTCGTTTAAAACTACAAATGGGTGATTTTTTGTTAGTGAAACGTCACGTTTTCAAAAGTACTTTAAAGTGTATAAATAAGTTACTCGGGTAATTGATTTGCATCAGCCAATCATATGAATGTCTTACCATGAGACTAGATCGTATTATCCATTATCCTTTACAGGGATCGTCTAAAGCCAGGTAGTTTCTAAGTTGATTAATAATAAATTTGTAAAGTAAAAGTCACGTGAGGCATATAAATTACTATATGTTTGACTTTAGACGATCCCTTTTACAGATATCTGACAGATTCGTTAAAATTTAAAGATTATACTGAGAATGTAAAAAACCTATATATAATTCTTATGATGATATTTCTTTAAATATAATATATTAGCATATTATTTAATAACATTATTCAAGATGAATGTTTTGATATTATCGATAGTTCTTTTCAAAAATATCATGCTTTTAAAAGCTCTGGGAAATCGGATTTTCTTTGGTGTTATTATCAATTTTGTGCAGTATATTCTTTCGCATTCTTTACTATTTAATACTTCAATTTTACATATTGAATATTTTATCCATTTATCACATATGAGCGCGTTGGAGGCAGTGTAACCGTTGATGGGAGGGCTTATGAAAATAATATGGACAAAATGCCAATTTAACTCCAACGGTGTACGGGGAGATAAAGATAAATTGAAGGAACGAACGGAATCGTTTATAACTGTCAGAGATCTATTGAGACAATATGACACTATGAAACGAAGGCTTTAATACTAAGTGGGGTGATAGGCGATGCAACTACAGGTGATGCTGTTAGAGATATCTTATTAATGATGGTGAGGTGAAAGCGGATGATAACTTTAAGTCCACGTGAGTGATTAACAGGGTCAAATAACCAATGGTAAGTCTCGTTCTCTACCACAATTCCCGCAAGTCATTAATGCGAATGGCAATATCTGATTCCACAAATGTTTCAGAATCCGAGTCTTAATAAGCCGAATCGAAGTTACAAGTCAATTCAGTCCGTCCAATTGAGTCTCGAAAGGGTTTATTAAAGTTACAGGCCGAATTCAAAAGACAATACACAAACGAATATTCATATAAGTATATGCTTTATTATTTAGTAGTAATTGAAAGTGGACCGGGAACTCTCCTTTGTTTATTGAATTATGGTCCTTATATACATTTGAATTTTCAAGAACGTAGACACCGAAATTGTAACGCTTACACCGAAAATATAACGTTGACATGGGCATACACCATAAAATCAACGTACACACCGAAAAGTCGTAAGGCACAGTCTTTGTGTAATCACGTATACGTGATGTTTACGTGATTGATTTGATTTCCATGCAGCTAAGCCATTAAGCCACTCATGATTACCATTTTAGTATAAGTTATGAAATAATCAAAAGAAATTAATAAATATCGATATACTAATATCAAAATGGATGGGAATTACTGTACTAATAAACTATGGACATGCAGCAAAGTTACCGACTAAAATATGAGTTTAGGACAAAAATAAAGAAACTAAAATTTTAATTTGTTACAGCAGACATACATTTTTAATAAAAGCGTTAATGATAAAAATAATGGTAGTGATTTATTGTTTATAGTCATTGATTGGAACGGATGATCAAATAATCTAATGAATAATCGAAGTCTATCCGAGTATATTTACGTACGTACGTACTTACCTCTTAGATAATTTATTGACAGCTATTATCATAATTTCTGAAACATCTGATAAAAATTAGCAGAATGATTTTCGGCCGATTCGGTTAAATTTGTACGCAAAGGTTGATCTTGTATCACATGTAACACTTTGTTCTACAATTATATGGCAACTTCTAGTGAGGTGTTTCAGAATTAAAAAAAATAGCGAATTTCGGAAATAAGTGGAGTTTAAAAATCTTATTTGTGTATCAAAATTATGAAATCGGAAAAATGAAATGGGAGAGTTTAGAGACCATTCCCATTTAGCGAAATAAATAAACTTTCAACGACAAAAATCATTTCAAATTTATTAAAAAAATGACCAAAGTTGATACATTGCTCATTTTGTAAATAAATACGTTATTTATTTCTGTCTAAATTAGTTTCTCGCACGTATGTTAATTCTGAAACCCCTCATTGAATCTATCATGCCAAAATCACAAACGTAACCGAATCGAGCGAAAAATCATTCGGATAATTTTATCAGATGTTTCAGAAATTATGATAATAACTATAATATCCGTGTAGGATCGGAGAATTATTCGGATAACTAGAATTTTAGAACTACGGACCGCTATTCTACTTAGAAAGTTCGTTAATCTTACATAACTTTAATTAGTATAATTCAATAGAGTAAACTTTCGCCTTACTAACCTTTTCATGTCTATGTAACCCTTATTGCAGAATTGACATTTTTAGAGCATCAATCCCGTGACTAGAACTAAAACCCGTGATCATAGATAACAGTAGATGATTCCAATCGTCATTAACAGATTTGTGTTACAATACAATTGCCACATTGGTATTTGAAAACATTAAAAATCAAAACATTAGTGTTATTAAAATACTGTTGGCGTTACAAATATCATCAAATAAATAACGATAAGCAATTCGGTAAATACAATAAATTATTTACATCTGTTTTTTTTTGACCCTAGATGTCGTCATGAACGAAGTGGTTAATCATAAATCGAATAAAAAAAATATCAGAAATGAAAGTTCTGATAGACAATATAATCTTGGCTTGTGTTATCATTATGGTTTAGGAACTATTAAGAATGAAAAAAAAGCATTTGAGTGTTATTTAAAATCTGCTGAAGGTGGCAGTTCTAATGGACAATGTAGTCTTGGACTTTGCTATGAAAATGGTATAGGTACTGCTAAGGATGAAAAAAAGGCATTTGAATGGTATTTGAAATCTGCTGAAAATGGTAATTCTTTTGGTCAAAATAACTTAGGTTTCTGCTATGAAAATGGCATAGGTACTGCCAAGGATAAAAAAAAGGCATTTGAGTGGTATTTGAAATCCGCTGAAGGTGGTGATTCTCAAGGTGAAAATAACCTCGGTTTGTGTTATCAGTATGGAATAGGAACTGTTAAGGATGAAAAAATGGCATTTGAATTGTATTTGAAATCCGCTAAAGGTGGTAATTTTCAAGGCCAAAATAGTCTTGGACTTTGTTATAAAAATGGTATAGGAACTATAAAAGATGAAAAAAAGGCTTTTGAATGGCATATGAAATCTGCCAATGGTGGCAATTCTGATGGACAATATAGCCTTGGTTTCTGCTATGAAAATGCTATAGGCACATCTAAAGATGAAAAAATAGCATTTGAATGGTATTTGAAATCCGCAGAAGCTGGAAATTCTATCGCACAATATCATCTTGGTCGATGCTATTACGAAGGCATAGGCGTAGCCAAAGATGAACAAAAGGCTTTTGAATGGTATTTGAAATCTGCAAAGGGCGGAAATTCTATCGCACAATATATTATTGGTCGCTGCTATTACGAAGGCATAAGTACAGCTAAGGATGAAAAAATGGCATTTGAATGGTATTTAAAATCCGCTGAAGGCGGTAATTCACTTGCGCAAAATAGTCTTGGGATGTGTTATCAGAATGGTATAGGAACTACCAAGGATGAAACAAAGGCATTTGAATGGTATTTAAAATCTGCTGAAGGTGGCAATGTTCAAGGCCAGAATAACCTTGGACTCTGCTACCAAAATGGTATAGGTACCATTAAGGATGAAGGAAAGGTGTTTGAATGGCTTTTAAAATCTGCTGAAGGTGGAAACTCCATCGCACAATATAATCTTGGCCGTTACTATTACGAAGGCATTGGCATTACCACTATAAAAGATGAAAAAAAAGCATTTGAGTGGCTTTTAAAATCTGCTAAATCTGACAATCCAATCGTACAATATAACCTTGGTCGATGTTATTACGAAGGCATAGGCACAGCTAAAGATGAAAAAATGGCATTTGAATGGTATTTGAAATCCGCTGAAGGTGGTGATACTTTTGGTCAAAACAATCTTGGCGTCTGCTATGAAAATGGCGTAGGCACAAAAAAGGATGAAAAAAAAGGTTTTGAGTTATACTTGAAATCTGCTGAAGGCGGCAACTCCGACGGACAATGCAATACTGGATTTTGCTATCGAAATGGCATAGGAACCGTTAAGGATGAAGAAGAAGCATTTAAATGGTATTTGAAATCTGCCGAAAATGGAAATTCTCTTGGTTACAATAACCTTGGATTCTGCTACGAAAATGGAATAGGCACAACTAAGGATGAAAAAATGGCATTTGAGTGGTATTTAAAATCTGCTGAAAGTGGTAATCCTCTTGGACAAAATAACCTGGGATCTTGCTACGAAAATGGCATTGGCATCGCTAAAGATGAAAAAATGGCGTTTGAATGGTATTTGAAATCTGCTGAAAACGGCAATTCTCTTGGACAAAGAAATTTAGGATTCTGCTACGAAAATGGCATAGGTATTAACAAGAATGAAAAGGAGGCATTGGAATGGTATTTGAAATCTGCCAAAGGCGACAATTCTCTTACACAAAATAATCTTAGTGAAAATCATAAATTTTTACGCAAGCATAATTTTCGAAGCATATTAGCATATCATCAAGCTCGTTAATAATGCAATAAATTGATGAATAAGCAATTCAAAAATCTAATAGCATAAATTAAAGTTTTTACAACGATTATTTTAGTCATTATTAATCGATAATAAAGAATTCTATTGTATCTATTATTATCAATAATATAGTTTGCAATTAAGTGCAAATATATGTGACGTAAATCAGGACCCAGTCTTAATCCAAGATTTTGGTATTTTGTGGGTCTCGGAATGGGGCTCTTACATAATAAGTTTCATTAGTCCTAAATACCAATTTTCTCTTTGAAAACACACAATTATTAAACCTGTTGTTGGATTGTTTAATTGCATCGCTTTTCAAATTTTTGGCTCTTTTTTATGAATATATCTAATAAATTTTTTGGAAATAAAATTTCCATGATTCTCATTATTTTAATTCTCTGGCATTATCTCTTGTAGTATACTAGAACTTGCAGTTAGTCTTGCAAAATATTATCAAGATTTCTAGTTGTTAACGAGAATATTATCATTATTCAACCTAATCTATCAGTTTTATTACACTATTAAAGATTATGCAAAGAATCGAAATATGACGGGAAATTTTTGAAATTTTTATTTTCATTCTAGTTATTCTAAATTTTAAAATTTAAAAGAAATTTACGATTTCCCGGTATAATATTTGTATAGTGTATTATATATATATTAAAGTTAGGTTACATATTAACAGAAGTAATCTGTATTATTGATTTTTGATTTTTTTTATACTAAATATTATACCTAATATATACAAATAGTATTCTCAATTTAAAATATATTAAAAATTTTATATAATAATATTTTAAAAATAAAAATTATAAATAGTAATATATATTTATTTTTAAATTATAAAAAAAAATAAAATTGTTTATATACACTAAAATATTAAAAATTTAAAAGATTTTAAAAATAAATTCTGTTTTTATTTTTAACAAATTTAACAAATTTTTTAAATTTAAAATATTATTTTTAAATAATTGTAGTAGTTGTATTCATTTTATTTACTTTTAATTTAATCTTAATTTTATTTTTTTAAAATAGAATTTATTAAGAATTTTACTAAAACGCACCTGTGGTGTTTTACACCTATGTATTCATTATCTCAAAAACTGGATAATTAATCGGTGTTAGGTGTTCTAAGTAAAAATGCTATACGCCACAACAAACCTTCCCAAACACTAATCCTAACCTTAATATTAACTTTAACGTGAAAAATTGATATTAAAAATTTTATATATAAAACTTATAAAACTTAGAAAATTTAAAAACTTAATAAAAATATATAATAGATGCAAAACCACCATAAGTGCGTTTTATAATAATTGTTTATTAATATAATATATGCAATTTTTTAATAATTCTTTGGTTAATAATATCAAATACTAAACTACAAGACAATATTATAAAAGTACTAAAAGTAAATAATATTTTGGTTCTAAAATAGATATAAACAGCTTAGTCATATTAAATATTTTATTATAAACTTAAAATTGCAAAAACTTTTTATCTAAAAGTTTAATTACAAAAAAATAAATAACTTTTAATAAGATCTATTAAACTATGTATTTAGGTTGAAGTTTTTTTTTAAGTTTGACTAGTAATATTCTAATTTTTAAAAAATATGACTTTAAAATTTCAGTACAAATATAAAAAAATTTAAAATTTAAAAAATTTAACTAATTAAATTCAATTTTATAAGTAATAATTAGCAGAATTTTTAGTACTATTATAAAAATTTGATATAATTAAATTATTTGTATTATAGTTAATAAAGTTTGAAGATATAAAATAGACCTTTGCAAAAAAAGTTCATATAATTTTTGTATTTTTGAGACTATAAAAATAATGTTTATAATTTGTATCTAAGCTGAATTTAATATATATAATTAGTATAATAAATTTACTTTTAACAAACAGTTATATTTGTAATCTCACACATACTAGTTGTAAGTAGCATAGAGGTTGGAACCAGTTTTAATAATTCGGGTTTATTATGTAAATTTTGTGATATTTTAGAATTTATTAAAATTTAATTGGATTAAATTCTAAAATATCACAAAACTCATGTGATAAACTCAAATTATTAAAACTGGTTCCAATCTTTAAAGTAGCAGACTCTTAAAATCAAATAGATGGCCCATACTCTAGATCTAAGCCTGTGTATTTGTCTGACTTTTAAGGCTACTACTAGCAACTAGCTATATAAGATACAAATAGTACTCTTTTACTAAGAGTAAGTTAATTATACTAATTATATATACTTATTTTAACTTAGATACCAATTATAAAATACTATTTTTATAGATTCCAAAATTTAAAATCATATAAGCTTTTTGCAAAAGCCTAATATAAAATATTAAAAATAAATATATTTCAAATAGTTTGTACTAAAATTATTTTGTTTTTAGCAAACAGGTGAAACATCTTCTTTGAAGCCTTGAAGTTGTTGTGCATTTATGTCTTCTAATATAAAAATTAGCTATTCTTAAATGATTCAATAAGTTCTTCATTTTTCTGTAAATTTTTAGTATATTTTTGTTATTTTTAGCAGATTTTTTCAATAAGCTGTTTGCTGTTTTAGTAAGTTTTTTGGTAAATAATTTTATTTTATTTTATTTTTTAGAATAAATACAATATAATAGTTAGAATAGAATATAGCACAATAGTTATAGCAAAATAGTTAGTATGAGATACAGCATAATAGTAATATAGAATGTAGTATAATAGTTGTTTTTTTTTATAGTACTAAAATTTCTTATTTTCTTTTTTAAAAACAAACATAGTGCGTTAGTTAGAATGAATATAATATATAGTTAGAACAGAATGTAGTATGATAGCTAGAATAGAAATAATATAATAGTTAGTATATAATAATTTTTTTGTTTTTATATAATACTAATATTTTTTCTTTTTTTAGAATATAGTATGATTATTGATACAAAACATAGCTGATAGTTAGAATTACAAAGCCTGATAGTTAGTATATAATGCAACACAATAATATATATATTTTTTCTTTATTTTACAATATTAACATTTCTTATTTTTTTGAATATAATGCAATAGTTAGTACAGAACATTGTACAATAGTAAAACGAATATAGCTCGATAGTAAAATGAATGTAGCATAATAGTAGAATGAATATAGCACAATAGTAAAATAGATGTAGCATGATAGTATGTAGTATGGGTTGTAATATGATAAACTAGTATAATAGTTCTAAATATAGTATAATAATAAATATAAGATATAGTATGATAAATATACACAGGTCCAAGTTTTAAATTTCGGTAGTATTTCTGTAAGATATCTGTGAGATATCGGACATCAATTTATCTGATAGCTTATCGATATTTGGCGCATATCTTCACCTATTGGCAGAATATTGGTAAGCTATCAACTAAATTGATGTCTGATATCTCACAGATATCTTACAGAAATGCTACCAAAATTTAAAACTTGGACCTGTGTATAATACAATAGTTAAATCTCTTTTAGTATAAATGGGTATATATAAATTATTACAAGATTATAATATATAAAATCTAACTAATTTAAGCCAATTTAAATTTTTTTTTTTTAATATTTAAGATGAGATCATACTTCTAGTTTTTATTAACAAATCCTTACATATATGCTAACATAGTACTACAAAAACTTAGACTAATTTATCTACAACCTAAACCTACTAAAGTAGTCTATACCATACACATGTCTCATCTAGCTTAACACTTCTCAACTAACTATTTCAAGTAATACTACATTTCACCATGTCTCACATGATCAATCATAATTTCTAATTTGTATATTGGGTGTCTTCTTCTAATGAGCTCCCAAGTTGATATACCTGCAAGTATAATCCACTGCAATTTTCTACTAAAGTATTTATTTGTACAATCATAATTGGTGCAGATGGTCTAATAGCCTTGTATTTTAAGCTAGGAACTTGCTGCCTAATTAGGTTCATCATATAACAGAGTTGGTATTCCATTGTTGAATTAAAAACTTATCTTGAGTTTGCACTACCTTAACTAGTTTGCATTCCTTCATGCACTATCTCTCTCTATAAATGCTCTAATCTTCTACTTATTTGACCAGATACTACTAACTCATGATAAATAGGTTTCTTTTTATTCTATTTCAGATTGAATATTAACTGGAGATGTAAGTCTATAGCCTATAATAATTCTTACTTGTCTAGAGAAACGTAGTTCAGTGATAAGATTAATTTCTGCAAGAGGGATGCCAATTCTTTTACAAGTGCTTTGAAGACAAAATATATTAATTTTGTCAAAAATTTGACATATCTTAAAAAAAAATCTAAGCTTCTTTGTTGTGTAATATATAGTATTCAATATTTTATAGAGAATTTGTATTGAGATATGTGTTGATAAATTTTTTGATACAGCAAAGTTAAGGTCTGATAAGAGGTAATTAGTGAAAATAATTTAATCAAGACGTTTGGTGAAGATTTTAATAAAGGTTTTTTTAAAAAGTTTAAGTATAGATATTGGTTGAACTTGATTAAGAGTAAAATTCCAATTAGACTTTTTTGGAATAAGAAAGATGGTTGAGGTTTTTTTAGTCTGTAGAAACTTTTTAAGTTAAAAACACTTGTTAAAAAAATGTTTAAAGAGTATTTGTGTTTTAGAACTGGTATATTTAATATGTTCATAGCAGATTTCAGAAGGTTTAGCTGCTTTTTGGTTGAGTAATTTGGTTATAATGTCTTGCTATTTTTGGTCAGTGATGTTTTGAAATAGGTTTTGATAAAGTTCCTTATGTTCAGAATGCAGTTGATGGAGTTGATAGAACTTGAAAGGTGCTTGAATTGTTCAAAGAAGTTTTTTTGAAAATATTCTGAGAAATGATTATAAATTGCTTTAAGTACTTCTTTATGTTCTGTAAGGAGAGAGTTCTCAAGAAGTAGTCTATCAATATAAATATTATTAAATCTTTTAAATATTTTTTATACGAGTTTAGATGTTTTTAGAAAAGATTAATTCTAATTTTCAATTGTTTGTTAGATTTCTTAATAGGTAGTTTGTTGTTGTTAGATATTAAGTGCAGTTTTGATTTGTTAAAATTCTTTTTTAATTTGAGACAGAGTAGACATTTCAGTTTAAAAGAAACAGTTAGAGTATTGAGTTGTATACTTTTTGCAAAATGTAGAAAAATTAGTAAAGAAGATGTGATTTTTAATATTTTGAATTTTTTTGAATCTATAAAAGAGTGGTATTTGTTTTGTTGTAGTTTCTTTGATTTTTTTAATAGTTTTAATTTTGTAAAAAGGAATATATTTGATGACAATCTTGTAAAGAGTTTTTTGTAATTTATTTCAGAATTTATTAAGTTGATTTTAGTTGAATATTACATTAATTTGTGAGTTGAGGCTTTGTAAATTGAGTGTAGTTTGATTTGTATAGCTGTCTAAATTTTCTTTAATACAGTTTTTCTATAAAAATTTTCTATATTTGTATTGTTTTTGTGGTTTAAATTTGTTGATTATAATTGATAGTTCTAATATTATGATATTGTAGTCTAAATCAAAATTATTGTTTGGTAGAATATTTGTATAATTTATATTTGTAATACTTAGATTAGTTCAAATTTGGTTAATTCTACTTTGAGTATTAGAGCTTTGAAAGATAAAGTTTTGAATATTAGGAAAGAAGAAACAATAGATATCTTTAAATTGATAACTAATTAGATATTTAATAAATTAGATTTCTGGAATTGATAACTTATTGGAGAGTATTCAGTTGATATAGGCATTTGAAATACTGTTGAAATTTCTCATAATTATGATTTTAGAATCTGAGTTTTGACACAATGTAATAATTTACTTTTAAATATCTTTTTGGAGTTGTTTTTTTTCTCCAGTAAAAATATATATTTGTAGTAATCTAATGAAAGTGTTTTGAAGTAAAAATTAAAATCAATAATGTAATTATTATAGTTGTGTACTGTAATATGCTTGCTTGGCTTAACTAAATATTAGATATAATAATAATAAAATGTGTCATCGCCAGTTAAGTCAAACAAATATATTATTTGACTTAACATATAAGAGTGGTTACGGAATGTTTTAAACAAGAAAAACTAAAGAAAAGCCTAAACTAAAATAAAAATACCATCAAATAACTAAATGAGAAGACAAAAATAACAAAGTTTAAGCAAAAATATCAATAGAAAAACAATAATTTTACTATAAAAACACAATAAAAATATCATAAACCCATTATATATTCAATATAGAATTACAGTTTATTATGCAATAATAAGGCTTTTAATACAAGAAAATAGTCAAAGAGAAGGA
>CAJVPZ010002868.1:0-11766 GCA_910592135.1 Racocetra fulgida | reverse complement strand
AAATGTAGTTCTGAAATCTTTAATGTAGAATTTTTTTTCTATTTTATTAAATAAAGTTTCAACTATGGCATTTACAACAAAAAAAAAAAAAAAAAAAAAAATATATATATACCTTATTTAAAAATTTTCTGATAACAAAATAGCAGATATTAGATTAGTATAGTTGTTTAAATTATTGGATGTAAGAAGCATATACAATAGTTCAGATCTATATATTTTTTATAGCTATTGCATAACAACAGATCAGCTTTTGTGTTGTTTTTGCTATTTATATAATCTAGTTTAATTAAAAAAATTTCTTGAATTAGTGCTATATATATTTTTGTAATTATATCATTGATTGTAAAGATTTTTGCAATATTTTGTGTAATATGCTTCTGCATTTTTTTGGTTGTTTGTCTATATATCAGATGCTTCTGTGTTTATAAAAGTGCAAAGATAAATATTGCAATAAGACTTGTTAGCAACTCATGTATTTAAATATTATATATTGTTATATCTAATGATCTGAACCACCACTCAGGTTTGATGCATCTGTAAATAAGTTTTGAACTTTATATTGCAATTATACTCTGTTTTTTATTAAATATACTTTAAACTATTTGTAAAAATTTTTGACTACTATATGATTTTTGCTTTCATTTAATTTGTTATCTTAATATTAATGTTAAATTCTTGACTTCTTCTAATGCTTTAATAAAGCATTAAGCAAAAGTTCTACTCTGTAGAATAATTTAACACAACCATATAAGTGACCTGACTAGTGACTGTATCTCTTTTTTGCAACACCACTTTTTCTTATTCTACTTTAATAACATTTCTAGTATTTTGGCCTTTTTTAATTTAGATATTAATACTAACAAAGTTACAATATCAATATGTATTTCAAGAAATGTAATTGTAGTGCTTGGGCTCTTTAACTTTGATAGTTTATAAGAAATATTTATTATTATTAAGATTTAAAGAAATTGGCTTAATTTTTGTTCCGTATAATTTTGTGAAATGATTAGAAAATCATCTACATAGTGAATAATTAACTTAATTTTTTGTTGAACTGCTATCTATATGATCATATTAGCAAATAACAAAATATATCACCTGATGCTCTGTTTTTAAATAATAGTGCTTTGTTAAAATATATAATGTTATTATATTGTAAGCCTTAAAGAATCTGATCAACAGAATGCACTGGTTATATATAATAAACATCTTGTATATCAATCTTTGATAGTATACAACCTTTCCTATATTGCATAATTTATTTAACAGTATGGTTTATATTCTTATATTTTGTTATAAACTCAATTTTATTAATACTAGCCCCAAATAAGGCTGATAAATGTGAGATAATCCAATATGCCTTAGGCTTTATAGCTTTCCTTTTAACTAATCCACATAGGTTAATTTAAATTTTTTTAGATAGTGAGTTATCTAGAGAAAATGAGCTGCATATACGATCTGCTGCTAATTTTTTATTTATAGTTTTTAAAAGCTGGTAGTTTATATTAATAGATTTAAGATTTGGTTGAATCATTGTTATATATTTACCAGAAAAATTAAAATAAAAACTCATGCAAAACTTATTATTATATACTAAATAAATGATTAATTGGGATGCTTTTGTGTAAGATAGTTAAAAGCTAATTTGTTGATTGTTGTTATCACATTAAATAAAAACAGATCTAGTTGTACTAAAATTTCTTTTTATATAAGATGATTAGGTCTTGATAAAATAGCTCAATAGTTAAATATACAAATTGTAGTAATAGCATTACTTTAGATAAAGTTGTAAATATCTAGAAATCTTAAATTGTACTCAATATTTCATGTTTAATTTCTGTTTTCTTTTTAATTTAACTATTAAATAAACCTTGTTAGTATATAACTTTATTAAATATTTTTTTAATATTTGTGATTATATTATATATAATAACTATTAGTTGTTTATTTATTATATTATATATTATTATTGTTGGGTTTATTTATATGTACTCTAAGGTATATGTACTTATATCATATGATCTATATAGATCACCATAAAATTTGATTAGGTGTAATATTACATAATCAGAAAAATTCAAAACAAATAGAGTTTTGACAAAAATCACTAATTTTGCAAAAAATTGCATATTAAACCACCTTCTGTACATTAATAAAAAGTTTTTTTTAATCAATTTTACTATATAATTGCCTAAATACTAACCCTAACATAGTTCTCACCCTAACTCTAAACTAATATAAACAATATTGGTATTATTGTTTTTGTATGTAATATCATATGATTAAAATAAAGGGTACAAAAAAATTTAATGTATTTTACGGATACATTTATATTAATTTATTATTGCTTATTATTGTCAATATTTTATACTACTATTTGCTTTTTGCAAGTTACTCTTTGCTAGTTCTGTCTTTTTGAACTTATTATTTTCCAAAAACAATTCTTTTCACTATGGCCTACTTTTTGTATATAATGCATATATATACTCTGCTACATTCTTTGTCTTCTGTATATGTTCTTCTATTTTAATTAATATAAAGTTCTCTTCTACTATACCATAATATATCTGATTAGCCAGGATGATACCATTTACTCATGACTCTCTTTGTTGCAGTAATATCAAAGCTTTTTCTTCTGCTTCAATATTTCTGTCAAAAAAGGTGCTATTCTAATATTTAGCTAATATATAATAATCTTAATCATATTTCATAACAATCATAAATTCATATTTTATATATTATTTATTTATATCAGGAAAAATTTTTTATAACAAAACTGTACAGATTTTTAAGTAAATTATATTTATACAAATCTGTGCTATACTTCATACCTGGCAGTGATTTTTAAAGAAAAATTTTTAAAAATCTGTGCAGAATTTTATTTATTTAAAAATCTGTGCAATTTTTATTAGTAAAAATCTGTGCAAATTTTTATTAGTAAAATCTGTACAAATTTTATTAATAAAGCATTGGGAAAATATTTTAATATCAGAACTGTGCAGATTTTAATTAAATTAAATATATGCAGATCTGCACTAAACTTTTTATCTGGTGACAATTTACAAAGAAAAAGTTAAAATTAGCGCAAAATTGTATATTTATATAAATTAGTACAGAAATTTTATATGTAGATCAGCACAAATAATAAAATTACAAATTATTGCAGTTATACTACAAAATCCCAATACTCAAAATCCCAACACTCAAAATCCCATCAAAATCTCAACATTATAAAATCTCAACACTACCAAAATTTTGATATTATAAAATACTAAAATCCCAACACTAAAAAAAACCTGATACTACAAAATCTTAACACTTCTGAAATCTCATCAACTAAAATCTAACACACAAAATCTTGACACTACAAAAATCTCGACACCACTATATTATTAAATCCTCCGACCTTACCAAACCTAAGCTGTTTTCATAAATTCTGAGCACCTGATTAAAATTTGCTGAATGATTTTTCAACTGCCTTTGAAAATAAAATTGTTGGTATGTTTGTTGCAACATTATACTGTTTGTTAATTTTTTTTTGTAAATCAAAATGGAAAAAAAATTGGTAACGATTTTAAACAACTAAATTTCAATAATTATAAAAAATTGGCAGATGATACAAATGATTAAAATGAAAAATATTGGCTTGGATATTATTACGAATTTGGAATTGGAGTTAAAAAGGATGAAAACAAAGCATTTAGTTATTACTAAAAATTGGCAGACCTGAATAATTCTAACGGAATTTATCAAGCTGATTATTGTTATTATCTGGAAATTGTAGTTGAAAGTGATAAAAAAAAAGCATTTAAAAATTATTTGAAGTTGGCTGAGGCTGGTAATTCCAATGGAATTTGAGAAACTGCAATTTGTTACTGTTACAGAATTGGTGTAGAAAAAAATCATAGTAAATACCGTGAATGGATTGAAAAGTAAGTTAATTTCTAATTTTTATTAGTTTAGAATTTGTGAATATTTTATACCTATTTAATAATTCAACTTTAATTATTATATTAGGGAGTAAGTATAAAAAGTAACTAAGTTACAATTCATTAATAAATTCACAAAACATTAATTATTTATTAATTTAACCCATAAGTATTAAACATTTATTATATGTTGGAGAACATAAGTACTTATTTACAATTACTATTATATAATACCTTTCAAATCATTTATCATTCATTCAGCTTGTGAGTATAAAGAACATTTATTAAGCATTGGAATTTTGAACAGCAAAGCAAGTTCACAAATCAAGAACATAAATAATTATTTACCATTACTATTATTCAAATCATTTTATTTGCATTTAATCATTCATTTAGCCTGTATATAAAAAACATTTGTTAATCATTGGAATTAAAACAGCAAAGCAAGTTCACAAATCAAGAACATAAATACTTATTTACCATTACTATTATATAATACCTTCAAATCATTTGCATTAATTTAGTTAATAATAATAATTATACATAGATCATTATGTTATAAAGATTCTATACTGAATCACAACCAAGATTTATGTATGAACACAAAACTTAATACACTCGTTTTATTACGTTCCTGGTATGATATTGACACATTCAATATTAAATTTTTGCTTGAATACTTGCCCAACATGTTTGGTGTATTTAGTTGGTACAAAATTTATAAAAATACTATCAAGAAATACAAAAAAGGCTCTGAATATAAATTTGACTTTATAATAAATATATTACATGAATAAATGCTAATATTAAAAAAATTGATGTTTAAAAATCAAGGTTTTAACATTTCGTGGTGAATCAATAGAAAAAGGGCATATTTTTTTTTTTAACTTTAAATTTAAATATTTCAATAATTATTTAATAGTTTTTTTTTTTATTTAATTCAAAGATAAAATAAAAAATTTGGTTAGTATTGAGATATTTTAACTTAAAAATTAAAAAAAAATTACTAATACTGATTTGTTTCTTTTTTATTGACTTCCCTATTCATCGAAAATGAATTACAAAAGTTTTTTAATACATTTATTTCTTTTAAGTATTTGATAACTCGATTTGTAAAAGATCTGTCAACACTAAGCATTTAACAATTTTTTGCCTTTTAAAGTTTTTTTAATAAACAAAATAATTGCAGTATATGATATATTATAACAAATAATATAGAGAAAAGATGTGTTATAAGAATATCAAAAAATTGTAAGAATCATGTAGCAATCATGTCTGATGCTAAAATTTGGAGTCTCTATTTGAAATATAAGCACTACTAAAATCCACATATACTCTTTAACTATCAATTCTAGCCCTAAATCCTAACCCAACCCTAAAAAAAAGCATTCAAAAAAATTACTAATGACAATTTCATCAATTGAATAATTGGTTGAAAATTTTTTGCTAATGCATTTATCCTACATCCAGAGCCTACCTGAATTTTTTCTCACCTATTGTCTGATCTTAAATTCCTCTGCTCTGCTTTGGAAATAATCTTAGTGATAATGCTATAGAGGTTAAATTTTTATTTTAACATTAACAGGATTTTGGCATGTACATATTACAGCTGTTTTTATAATTTCTGGAACACTTGACAAAATTAGCCAAGTGATTTTTCAGCTGATTCAGTTAAGTTATTGATTTCAGCATAATAATAACAATAATAATAATAGATTCAATATAAAATTTAAGATCAGGTGGCTAATATAAAATCCCTATAAAATTTTTGTTCTAAAATTGTTCGAAATGGTGTCAATTTCTAAACAGAGGCTAATGCTTATACTGTTTTTATTACTCCAAAGGATTTTTTTTTATAAAGAATATTATAAGACTACATACGCATATCTACTTTTAAGCATCTTCGTTGGCAAATGAAAAAAACTTTAGAAAGCAAAAAATTGTTAAATATTTAAGTGTTAGCAGATCTTTTACAATCGAGTTCTCAAGCACTTAAAGGAAATGGGTGTATTGAAAAACTTTTGTAATTCATTTTTGACAAATGGAAAAGTTAATAGAAAAGAGACAAATCAGTTTTAGTAAATTTTTTTTAATTTTTAAATTAAAATATCTCAATACTAATCAAATTTGATAAAAATTTTTTATTTAATCTTAGAATTAAAATAAAAAATTATTAGATAGTTATTGAAATATTTAAGTTTAAAGTTAAGAAAACTTTTCTTAGAAAAAATTTGGCCCTTTTCTATTGATTCTCCTCGAAATGTTAAAACCTTGATTTTTAAATATCAAAATTTAATATTAGCATTTATTCATGTAATAAATTTATTATAAAGTCGAATTTATATTCAAAACCTTTTTTGTATTTCTTGATATATAATATTTTTATAAAGTTTGTATTAACTAAATATACTAAACAATATTCAAACAAAAATTTAATATTGAATATGTCAATATTATATCAGAAATGTAATTAAATGAGTATGCGTTCATGCATAAATCTTGGTTTTGATTCGGTATAGTATCCTTATGATATAATGATCTATATACAATTATTGTTATTGATTCTCTGACTAAATTAATGCAAATGATTTGAAGGGTATTACATAATAGTAATAGTAAATAAGTATTTATGTTGTTGATTTGTGAACTTGTTTTGCTGTTTTTAATTCCAATAATTAATAAATGTTCTTTATACTCACAGGCTAAATAAATGATTAATGCAAATGAAATGATTTGAATAATAGTAATGGCAAATAAGTATTTATGTTCTTGATTTGTAAACTTGCTTTGCTGTTTTTAATTTCAATGATTAATAAATGTTCTTTATACTCACTTACTGAAATGAGATTAATGTGAATAAAATGATTTGAATAATGGTAATGGTAAGTAAGTATTTATGTTTTTGATTTGTAAACTTGTTTTGCTGTTTTTAATTCCAATAATTAATAAATATTCTTTATACCCACAGGCTAAATAAATGATTAATGTAAATGAAATGATTTGAAAAATAAGTAATTGTAAATAATTATTTATGTTTTTGATTTGTAAACCTGCTTTACTGTTTTAATTTCAATGATTAATAAATTTTCTTTATACTCACCCACTGAATGAGATTAAATAATTTGAAGAATATTACATAATAGTAATGGTAAATAAATATTTATATTCTTGATTTGTGAACTTGCTTTGCTGTTTTTAATTCCAATGATTAATAAATGTTCTTTATACTCACAGGCTTAATGAATGATTAATGCAAATGAAATGATTTGAATAATAGTAATGGTAAATAAGTATTTATGTTCTTGATTTGTGAACTTGCTTTGCTGTTCAAAATTCTAATAATTAATAAATGTTCTTATACTAACAAGCTGAATGAATGATTAATGCGAATAAAATAATCTGAAAGATATTACATAATAGTAATTGTAAATAAGTACTTATGTTCTCTAACGTGTAATAAATATTTAAACTTACAGGCTAAATTAACAAATAATTAATATTTTGTGAACTTATTAATGAATTGTAACTTAGTTACTTTTTATACTTACTCTCTAATAATTACAAATTTTAAACTAATAAAAATTAGGAATTAACTTACTTTTTAATCCATTTACGATATTTACTATAATTTTTTCTATATCAATTCTGTAACAGTAACAAATTGCAGTTTCTCAAATTCTATTGGAATTACCAGCCTCAGCTGACTTCAAATAATTTTCAAACACAACTACAATTTTCAGATAATAACAATAACTAACTTGATAAATTCTGTTAGAATTATTCAGGTCTGCTGATTTTTGGTAATAACTAAATGCTTTGTTTTCATCCTTTTCAACTTAAATTTCAAATTCGTAACAATATCCAAGCCAATAAATTCCATCTGAATCGTATCATTAAAATTTAGTTGTTTAAAATCATTGCCAATTTTTTTCTATTTTGCTTTACAAAAAAAAAAATTAACAAATAGTATAATGTTGCAACAAACATACCAACAATTTTACTCTCAAAGGCGGTTAAAAAATCATTTGGCAAATTTTTATCAGAATGTCTCAGAATTTATATAAACAGCTTAGGTTTGCTAATATCTGAAGATTTAATTATATAGTGGTGCTGGGATTTTTGTAGTGCCAGAATTTTTTGTGTCAGATTTTAGTTGAGATTTTAGAAGTGTTAGAATTTTTATAGTATTAGTTTTTTTTAGTATTGGGGTTTTAGTATTTTATAATGTCAGAATTTTGGTAGTATTGGGATTCTATAATGTCAGGATTTTGATGTTGAGATTTTGAGTATTGGGATTTTGAGTATTGGGATTTTGTAGTATAACTACAATAATTTGTAATTTTAATATTTGTGCTGATCTACATATAAAATTTCTGTGCTAATTTATATAAATATACAATTCTGCATTTTTTTTTATAAATTGGCACTAGTACAAAGTTTAGTGCAGATCTGCATATATTTAATTTAATTAAAATCTGCACAGTTCTTATATTAAAAAATTTTTTCAATGCTTTATTAATAAAATTTTGTAGAGATTTAACTAATAAAAATTTGCACAGATACTCTATAATAAGAAGAAGAACTGTACTTTGTTGATTATACTACCTGATATTTTGTTAAAACAATTTGCAAAGCCTATATTTTAGCAATATAGTTATTTTAAAAATAAAACAATGAATGGTCCTTACTCAACAAACAAATAGATTGAAGATCTATATAGCTGTAGGGTATATCAATTTCTAATTTTATATAAAATAGATTGTACATCAACTTTGTATATATGATATAATATAATTTACATATAAACATCATATGATTTGACTAATCAGAACTAGTAATTTCTATGTAATCTCAGAAAAACATATAACGATCTCAGAAACTTTGATTAAATATAAAGTTTATTTTTTAAATCAATATATATTCTACAACTTTACTATTATAAACAAACTAGTTTAATCTACATATTATATAAATTTGATAAGAATTAACTGAGATGTTAAAATGTTTAATCAGATGCATTTTTTATTTATTATATAAAAATTCAATATATCATCAAATTATATAAAAAATAATCTATATAAACTCTACCCTTAATCATAATTAAAAACCTTTTATACAATCTAACAAACTTTAAACTCAATTAACTTAAGTTCTTTAAATTAAAACACTATTTAATAAACTTTCTACACACTCACTCTATTATACATTATATCTCAAGATCTTTTCTAGTAATAACTGTTTTCTTTATAATCTAACTAATTTTATATCATATTGGTATATTTGTATTAATTCTACTGTACTTCACCAAATAATCTTATTTACTATTACAAATTATCTTTACTCTAATAAACCAATAATAAATTAAAAGATTTAATTTAAAAAATTTATAAATATGAAGTATTTTATAATATAGCCTCTTAACTCTACTTATACTATATAGAACTTACTCTTAAAGACTTAATTTCTCGATTTTTAGTCTAAACTATTCAAAATTATAATATCACTTATAAAATAGCATCTAATATTATTATTAAATTACTACTTAAAATTAATGAACAATTATATAAGTAAATATAAAAACCTTATTGTATAAATTTAACTAATTGAAAAAAACAACAATATCTAACTTATTTATACTTCAAAAACTCTAATACTACTCAACATCTTAATATCTCAGATTTTTTTAATTTAGATTCAAATCAGTAACTCAAAAATACTAATCATACACAAAGAGCATATATATATTTTTGCTTATGTGAACTATCTAATTAACTACACTTATATATTAAAATCTGATCTGGCCAAAAGAAAATTAATACTTGGTCTATATATTAGGCCAAGTATAGTATCTTCATAAATTATATTTTAACTATAGTAACTTAAGTAAGTCTCTAATTACTCTAGTGAATTTAAATTACAAATAAATTTTTTTGTCTGAGCTTTTATTCTTGCATATAATTTTTATTTTATTTGTTTTTTTTTTTTTGAATATTAATGGTGAGATCATGTCTCTATCTTTATTGAAATTTAATTTGATTCTATTACAATAAAAAGAATATATTTAAACTTCATATCCTAAGATAATAAGAAAAGAAACTCAGACTAGTTTATCTGCAGCCTAAACTAACTAGGGTGGTCATGGCTCACCTAGATTTGAGAATTAGTAATTATATATGATAAACTTATTTTGTATTTGATCTATAAAGGATACCAAAGTATTAATTTGTTGTTAGCTAAAGTAAAAGGTGAAGATTGAAAAGATGAAAAAATATAAAAGATGAGACAGGAGGTGAAGAAGATGAAGTGTTATTACAGGATATATTTAAAGAACAAGAAATGCAATAAGGTATCCAAATATTATAATAGATTTGTGAATTAAGATATAAAAGAAATTTTATAGTAATTGTAAAAGCTGATTTGGTAGATAATGTAATATCTTTGAGCAGATATATAATATCAAGGGATACTAAACCTGACAGAGTAGAGTAGATAGATGGAATGTGATTATCATAATAAAATATCATACTATCAAGATTTTTAATTTGGTTATGAAGTATAGTAAGTGATTCTGATGCAATATCTAAAGATGTAGAGTTAATGATCTGTTATAAAGAACTATCAATAAAATTATAAAGTAGTGCTGGTAATGAACAGGTAACCCAATGTAGTGAGATACTAGTTTGGTTGCATTGATGACAGTTTGGTAAGGTTTGGTGCTTGTGTTGATATAGTATATAAGGAGTAGGAAGCTTATCAAAAAGAATTTTAACTCAGAATGATTTGAGAGTAGAAGATTGAAAACTATATAAGAAATTTATAATTTTTTGATTGTTATTCATATAAAGCCATGTAGCAGACCAGTTAATATGATGAGTAATTTTTGACCATTGTTGAAATCTGTTTTGAGATGATCACAAGGCATAGATGTATACATGGCAAATAGTACGAATAGTGCACTGAATTGGTAGCTCTAGTGGGTATTCATCAAATTTAAGAGTAAAATTAAGATTATAAATATTGTAAGGTTTAAAAATAAGATAATCTGAAGTAATATGACATCAGGCTAATTGATCAGCCAGATTATTGAATTGGTCTTCTTGGTGTACAGTAACTTTGTAAAATTAATTTGATGATTATATGCTTTAGTAAAATTAATAAAAGTATGCTAGAGTATAGAATATAAAGAATTTGTAGAAGATAAAGAATGTAGAAATTGTTTAAGGCTATTGTATTTGGAAATAACTAATTGTGGATCAGTAAAGATATAAATAATACAAAATCTAGAAGCTGTAATAATTGCTGAAAATATAGCAACAAGTTTGCTTTGAAGGAACAAGGCCAGTATTTGATTTGTGTCTGAAATCTGTGTAATATATTTCCTGATGAATTTGTATCCATCCAATACCATTGAACAATTTAGTGAGCTAAAATCAAGTACAGAACCATCTGTATAAAAAGAGATTTCAGAAAGCTGAATATTGGAGTTTGCAATAGTTTGAAGAGTATTAGTAGAAGGACCAAATTCAAAAATAGGTAAAATTAAAGCAACATTATGAAGAATATTAGGAGCAGGTAGAATATTAAGAGGATGACGAATAGCAATAGAGTATATTAAATCTAAAAAGTTGATATAAGGTTTAATAGTTTTGTTCACTGGGTTGTAAGTACAAAAGAATTTGGATGCTAAATTAATTGGAATAAATAGTATATATCTATTGTTAATAAGTTTATAGTTATGAGTACAGCCAAAACATGGCTTAATATTAATAGGAGGTGTTGGATATAGTTTGGTAAATTGTGACTGAAAAGAGCATTGCCAGTGTGTTATAAGAACAAG
>CAJVPZ010002867.1:0-11769 GCA_910592135.1 Racocetra fulgida | reverse complement strand
TAATTGTTGTAAGGCTATCACAAAGACCGCTGTAGAGTTACCTATAAAGAACGTTGTTGAACCCATATAATTACAGTAAAAATGCCACGAAATCACCACAAAGGAAACACCACAGAAACGCTGAAAAAAAATCAAAAAACACATTAAAACACTGCAGAAATACTATAAAAGATCTAAAAAAATATTAATGTATTAGTACCGTAAAACACTAAACAAAAATGAAATGAGTATGATAAAAATTTGTTTTGTTTCTAAAAACATAGTGTGATATATATCTGATATGATATATAACCACATATTATATATATCACAAACTTGAAAATCTGAAGTCTCATTTTTCCTCAAAAATGGTATGCACGAATGTTACACAAATATCTGATATGTAATGTCTGATTACTGTAAAATTTTGAGGGCTGTAAAAATAATATTCTACAATTGTGCACAAACCAAAATCAGTATGTGTATAATAAACCCACTTTCGGCAGATGGGCTCCATTTGTACCTTACACGTGCCTGCTGCTATTAGGAGGTCTTTAAAGTCAGGTGGAATCGGGCCCAGGCCCGACTCGTAGGCTCGATTCCAGCTGACTTTGAAGACCTCCTACTGGCAGCATGCACGTGTAAGGAACAAATGGAACCCATCTGCTGAAAGTGGGTTTATAATACTAATCATGCATACTGATTTTGGTTTGTAGAATATGATTTTTACAGCCCTCAAAATTTCCAAAATCGTACGGACCGCCCCTATGCACAATCCCAGAAAATTAATATATAAAGATTCACAGTTACCAATTTTGTTGATTTGATGTATAATATGTACGTAATTCTTTTACCGATACAGTATATCTAGATTTGCATGTATCGGTATCGTAGATTTTGCATTTTAATTGATCAATTAGGCAATATGTATATTCATTGGAATGAGTGAAAAACCTGTAAGTAAAAATTTTGACTCAAGATCAGGCGGATCTTAAAATCGTCCTGGGTCATGTGCCAGTAGATCATTTCCGAACTATAATTTTAATATAACTAGAATTCTTTATTTTGATTTTAGACATTCATAGAATCAAATAAAAAAAAATTATCAAATTTGGCTAAGTGGCAGTCAGAATATCTTCGCTCAAAGTTGAGAAAATTCAAACGTCTCAAAATTCATAGACAGAAGTTCGTTTGATTGGTTAATTTTTATAGATTAACCCGTGATTTCCTGTGATTATTAACCAATCAAATTACATAATTTGTAAAAAATTTATCATTCTAACACTGCTAGAAAACGAAGCTAATACATACACACGAAAGAATTCGCCACATTTAATTAAAAGATATATAGATATATGTAAAGTGATGCAAATGTAATTTATTACTAATAAATTCGAATTCATTAAAGAATTTACAATATATGATATATATATAATCAAGGCTTTAATTTACGATTAACTAACCAAAACATACTAGAAAAACAAATTTAATATCTAACCCAGATCTTTATACTAAAGAACTTGTATCTATTCAAATTAAACGGCAGTCAAAATCTAATTTAAATATAACATAATAAATAATGAAGTTCTTAGACGACAAGTTCCTAGTTATCTACCTTCACTCTATAGTATAATTTCGTTGGCACAATAGGCATATTTTGTCTTTTAATCAAGGTTCGTCAGGGTGAAATCTTTTCGCGTTGTTAATATTGACTGTTGTCTAAAGCTACAAGTGGCTTTTGCAACGATTTTTTTGTTAATGTTTGAAAAAGTACTTTAAAAACTAGCCTCAAGTTTCTTTTCTATAGCCATTTCAATAAAAAGTCGCATAACGCTACTTAAATAAGATCTTATTAGAGATTATTTTTAAAGATAATATTCTGACACTTTTACTATGTAAAAGTTGGCGTTCTTTTAGTATGTAACACTAAAGTACTTTAAAGCATATCGATATAAGTTATCCGGGCAATTGATTTACATCAGCCAATCAGATGAACTTCTGTCTATGATCAATATATATTTACTAAATTTTTTTTTTTTTTTTTGAAACTTTGAGAGCAAAGATATCTCGACCAAACTCAATGAACTTTTTTTATTTTATTCTGTGAATGCGTAGAATCAAAATAAAAAAAATTACTAAACTGTTATCGGGATACCTTTACTTACAATCTTGAGAAAATTCAAAACGTCTATCAAAATATTAACTAAGACTTTTTTTTGAAACCTTGAAGATATCTCGACGACAAACTAACAAATTTTTAGATTAATTTTTTATTTTTGATTTTACGAATATGTAGAATCGAAATAAAAAAAAATTATTAAATTTGACTAATTTGACTGAAGGGTTGTCGAGATGTCTTGTTCAAAATCTTGACATTTGCTAACCAAATTTGATTTTACAAATATGTAGAATAAAAAAAAAAAATCAAACTTAACTATGGTTTTTCAAAATTTAGATATCAATATCGATATGTACAAGATCGGAAATTAAATCCGGATGGATCTACAATCACGTGATATGGCCATTTTCCGTAATGACCAGTCTAGTAGCATCATCCATGTAATAAAATATATCATATTCACGCGTTTTTCGCGTAAACACTTTTTAAGCCAAAAAAAAAAACTTTATTCATAAAAAAACTTTATTCAAGACAAAGAACACAACTTTCTAACTTTTTTAAAAGCTTCACAATGACTACTTCACCTCCCGCAGCGGTCGCTGAATCTATCGACCAATTGGAAGACTCAGGGGCCAGTAACGAAACGGATTCGGGTGATGAAAACCCAATTGGAGTTATTGTATGCTTGTGGAGTTTAATTGCTTTGTTTAAATTAATTTTCTTAGACATTGGATGGTCATCTCTGTCGATACGTCGATACTAATTTATACTGATGAAATTGTTGATAGGAAATTGACCAGGAAACCATTACTGAATCCGAAAGAAAAAAAAATTCAGAATTTTTTTGTGGCAGGGGTTCTAAAACACCTGAGCGATACATGAAAATTAGGAATTTCATTCTTAATGCGTGGAATAGTAATAAACCAAAATATGTATCCAAGACAAGCGTCAGATCAGGACTCAAGGTACATATTGTATTGTAATATTCAATTGGTGTATAGATTTGATATCTAAATCTGCATCCTTTTGTCGCATAGGACTGTGGGGACGTGAATGCTATCGGTCGTGTTCATACGTATTTAGAAGACATAGGTGCAATCAATGTTGGTGATGATTTAGTAAAGAGAAAGCAACGAACTTTCAAGCCAAAGGTACTCTATGACGCGGATAAAGGTGCTAGTGTAATTAAAAAAAGAAAAGGGAAGGCTACGTTAGCGGATGAAAATTGGACTCTTTACGGGTTAATTATGATTTTTTATTAAATTTTTGCTGATATTGATGTATATCATTTAATCTAATTTAATCTACTTGTTCATTGAAGACGAAGTAAAAAGAGTCGTAATGAAGAAAGGTTTGAATTAAATTAAAGTGTTGTTATTGACTTTAATAGCTCTAATTAAATTTTGAACTTTTAAAAGAGGAAGTCCAAATGAATATGATGATGATGGAGAGGAAGGAACTCCAGGTACAATTTCTTACAAAAGTTGTTTCGACCATTTCGACCTTTAAGTATTATTAAATATTCATAACTTTTTTTAGGCGACAGTCAAATACGCAGAAGCAAGCGAAATCGTACCAGTACAAAAGGAGGCCGTATTAATTATAACGAAATATCCTTTACTATTTTAAGGATAAATTGTTCAGAATCGAGATAATAATTTTCCTTAACGTATAATATTACGATATTTTAGCATACGACATGGTCGGTTCCTATGATCCTTTCAGATTGGTACCACCACTTCATTATACGTCAAGAAATCCAGCGCCATTTCGTGTATCGGTTACAGCAAACGTCATGGTATACCTGATAAATAAATGTTATAATTACAAATTTTTATAAACATTAACACCATATACGTAATAAATCATAGCTTGTAATGGATTTTCATGCTCATTTGGCTCACACGGAAATCATCGGTTTACTTGGTGGACATTTTCAACCAGATAGTGAAAGCATGGAAGTGACATACGTATTTCCATGCAGAAGTGCTAGCACTGGATTTCAGGTGTTTACGCATTATTATATTGATTATATCATAATATAAATAATCTTACATTTGCGGCTTATTTAGTGCGAAATGGATCCGGCATCTGAAGTTGCCGCAAGAGAAGTTTTCGCTGAAAAAGGTCTTGAGTTTGTTGGATGGTATCATTCACATCCGACATTTGAACCTCAACCTTCCGTCCGTGATATTGAAAATCAAACGCAGTATCAGGTATGATTAATGAGCTATTAAATCTATGATCCATAATAAAAAGCCATAATTTAAAATCATTACATGTATCATACAGGAAATGTGGCGACGTGAAGACGGTGTGGAACCTTTTATTGGCGTTATTGTAACGCCGTATGATGCTGGACACGAATCTAATGTATCCAGATTTCAGTTCTGGGTGAGCGGAACAAACTATGACCTTTCGGGGCAATTTAGTAAGCATCAAAATCTCAATCTCATTGGATATTAATTATGTGTGTCTGCAGTTTTTTAAGTGGTTATTTGTATATATTCTTTATTATATCAATTATATCAATTATATCAGGAACACCTTATTCATGCCAGCATTCGGTATCACCAAGTGCAAGTTTACCCGAAGAAATGTTTACACAATTATCTGAGCTGATCGAGGAATACCAAAATTATGATCAGTAAGTGTGTTGTTGATTGTATCATTAATTTGACATTAAAAAGCATTTATTTCTTTTTTCACAATAAATATAAATATAGCACGACAATGGTCATGATAATGCTATTGTAACAATGCATAATTTTGACTAACAATTATTGTCATCATTAAGGCGAGTTGACATGACCGAATCCTTTAGAAATGAGGACGATGTCTCGCGCCTTGATAAAATGCTAGAATCATTATCATCGCATATATCTGTTGCTTCTTCCGCAGCCGAGAGTTTTATTTCTCGGGTAAGAGAACTTATGAATGCAAACTTCCGTCCAGACAAGAAGAGTAATGCGGAATGTCATGATAATACTGATTCAATAATAAAAAAAGGACAAGAATAATACTTTTTGACATACAATTAGTTGGTGGGGTAATAATTTTAAAGTTTATATGCTATGTTCTGTTATTTCCTTTTTTGTTTACTTTTGTTTTTTTTATCATTGGACAAGATTGTTGGGGTTGACCTTGTGTATGAATGCATCGGATTTTTTCATTGTATTCAAAGCTGCTTTTTTTTTTTTTTTGTGTTTCAAGATTTTCGTCCAACATGATACATAAAAGTAAATTTCAGCCCAAACCGTCCCCAACAGTAAATTGGCAGACTAGTTATATTCGTTTAGTTATTATGTTTGTATGTGGAAAGATGTGGAAAGTGGTGACACGATGTGTGATGAGACAAAGATAAGTCATAGACCCCTTGTATCATTCGCGAAATTTTTTTCAATCTATAACGATTACTGTGTTCGAAGTAAAGCAATTACCCATTTTGTATCCTTGCATCCAGTAACCGTTAGGTTGGCTGTCTAATCATAGCCACCGCTTTTATACTTGTCGCAAGGGAAGAAAAGAAAAAACGGTTTTTATACATAACAAATAATATAATACACAATATAAAATCTATTGTAAAATCAATCACTAGAAAATCTTCTTCCTTTAGATACACTTCTATATATATATAATTTTTTTTTTTTTTTTTTATTTCGTCCAATAGTTTGACTTTTACGAGCCTGTAACATTTTATTTGGTCTTATTCTACGTATTTCTACGGTGCCCTTTGCTTCACTCTTGCATCCGTTTATCTATCACGGCCTTTACCATATATTTGTAAAATATATGTTTAGTTTGGTCTAGCTTTATACATAGTGAAGCCTCAAGAGATTGAGATAGAACAAGTCTACTTATAAACCTTCATAAGTTACCCCATTAATATAGTTTATAATTATAACAATGCCCGGAACCGAGATGTTAAATGAATCATACGAAGTAAATGAATCATATGAAGTAACTGAAGTAAATGAGCAGGAAGGTTTACCGACGGATGTAGCAAGTATTCTTCCTTTAATGCTCCAAGCTCAAGATCTTGTCAGTAAACTCGAAAGTCGAGTATATGAACTGGAAAATGACCTTGAGGTGTGTAAAACAAATAAAATAACCCTGTTATATTTGCAGAGAAACATATACAACAGAAGTTACAATTCATAGGTTCAACATTTGATTTTTCGTTCTGAAAATTCATATGTTAGCACGTACATAATCAAACCTAATTAAATAAAATTCAATTTTTTTTTTAATATAACAAAAATCAGACCATAAATGAAGCCCATGAACATGAACGAGATCAATTACTCCAAGAAATTGGTGAAAAAGATGAATATATTCATAATTTAAAAACCAAAGCTAGTCGTCTTGAGTTTGGAGCTAGGGAGGCCATAATTGTTCTGTCAAGAACTGTAGAAATGCTTAAAGCACAAAGCCTTGAAGAAGAAGAAGAAGTTAGCAAGGACGATGACGATAATGCTACAGCAGTAGAATCAACTGATTTGGAAGGACAATTCCTAGATAGTATTAAATTATGTTTAAATTATTTAAAATGTACTCAAAATAATCAAGCACCAAAATACTCCAAGAAATCGTTATCACCAGTACGGCGTGATTCGAAACTTCAACCATCTAATGATGATGACTATGAATCTGATCACAGGGTTGAAATTGTTGCTCCTCAACTTGATCCTCTACCTAATAACATTGTACCTAATCACGATGTGCAAAAGGAAGAAGTAAACGATGATTCCATAGAAAATGATGTAAATAATAGGCTTACGGTTCATCATAATAATTCAAGGAGAGAATCTTTTAGTGGCAGCCAAGTTTCGCTGGACGATGTATCCGATCTTTCTGAATATGATTTAGATGGTTCAGAAGACATTGCAGACTATGATATTCCCATGTCGGATGATGACAACGAAAATGATGATAACGATGATGATAACGATAATGATAACAATAATGATAACAATTTAACAACACCATATCGACCCATTCGAAGAAGGTCAATTGACAGTGAACTAGAAGAAGGGGAGCGAGAAAGACGCGAAGAATATCGATCCATTCGAAGAAGGTCAATTGACAGTGAACTAGAAGAAGGTGAGCGAGAAAGACGCGAAGAATATCGATCCATTCGAAGAAGGTCAATTGACAGTGAACTAGAAGAAGGGGAGCGAGAAAGACGCGAAGAATATCTACTCAAATTTAATAATCATGCAACAAATACTTTTCATAAGAAATTTGAAGAAATCGAAGATGAAAGTACAGATGGTGATTATTCTGATGATGATGATGATGATGATGAACTTCATCTTGTCCATGACAGTTTGCCATCTCCCGGTCCTATCCCTGACGTTCTGCAAAATACCAACGCTTGTCCCAATTGTAATATGTTGCTCGCTCAAGTTGATCAACATGTTGAAGAACGTGCATATCTTAAACGTGATCTTTCGGCATTAGCATTATCTCTTGCGGAAGAACAAACTCTTCGTTCTCAAATTCAAACCAGTAAAGAAAGCTTAGAACAAGAAATAGATGAATGGATAAATGCTATGTTTGAGAAAGTTAATCAAATGGTGTTTGATGAAGCCAATACACGTGAAGAATTGGAATGCCTAAACAGAGAGACTAAAGGAAAAATGGATAATTCATTAAAATCATCTGAAAGTAGGCAAGATCGATTAAGAGAAATGAAATTATTGTTAGTCCACTTAGATTCTACAAAACAGAGACAAACGGCACCAACGCAAAATGGAGTGCCATTAAACAGAAATTCTATTGTTCGTCGAAGTTTACTGTCCAATTCTTCTACAAATAGTCCAAGAGGAAGCAGGATATTCGGTTGTATGTCACCTAATATATTTTCAAGCCAATTTTCAGATGAGATATCATTTTCTCGAGGCAGACGTATTTATATTGACAGTATAGTTTATGAAGAATTCCAAGAATATGTAAAGTCACTTACAAATTCTACTATGCCCACGAGTTCTACTCCTACACATCCATTCATGAAACGTTGCATGAATGAAGATATCCAACCGTGCTTATTTGAAGGACATACAGGATGGAAATCACCATTTTATAAAAGACGTTTGTTAGATGCTATTATGAAAAATCAATGCGAAATTCAAAAAATACATTATAATTATTCAAGTTCCGTTCAAAGTACACCTAACACCAGCCAAATGAGCAGTTCAACATCGAATACACGACAGAACAATTATAATGAACCACCACAAGCACCAAAACTTAAATGTGGTCTCTGTGGTCATGTTAGAAGTTGTGATTTCCGCATGCGAATTGTTGGAGCGGATGTTGCAGTACCACCATCGACAACCACAACTTCATCATCACGTTTTTCGAGCATAGGAAGTCCAGGATGGATTCCACTTGATAGATTCTGTCGGGATCGTATTGTTGCGGTGTGTGATTTCTATACCTATATTTCACATTTGCGTAAAGGATTACTTGTCAATTCACCAGTATGGGGAATGTATAAGCAATGTCTCAAATATCGCAGAAGAATGAGCATGGCACGCGTTGGTAGTGTGAGCATGTTTGAAGAGGAAGATGCTATTATTAATGAATGTTTAAACAATTCTGAAATGGAAGGAATGGTCGTGCTTGTGAATTAAAAAAAAAAAAGATTCCAGCGGAATATTTTGGACAATAGACGACAGGGAAAAAAATAAATTTATTATTATTATTATTATTATTATTATTTTAACTATTTATACATTTATATATCTCTGTCATTTTTATTATTTGAAAACTTGGATCCTTATTTAATGGAAAAGGATTTTTTTTTTTTTTTTTTGAGTAGAGGATCAAAACGAAAACATTGAAAACTGTTATGTACATGTAATAATATTTATTATATATATATATTTAAAAATTTTTTAGCAAAACTAAAAACAAAACTTCGTGATGAACAGGGTCACATATATATATTAGAAGCAGGTTCTTTTATGTATCAAATTGCTGATCGACTACCTTCTATAGGCGCGTATATATATATATATATATTTATATATATATAAAATACAATTTAGAATTGATTATATATAGGTTATAAGAAATTTGTTCTTTATGTATTTTTTTTTTTAAAAAAAGAGAAAAATCTAAATTTAGTTTAAAAAAAAAAGTTTTTTTTTTTTTTGTGTTCACCTTTAAAAATGAATAAACGAGTAACGATAAATGAAAAATTTTAATTAATGTTACATGATAATACGAACAAGTTATTTTTATAAAAAAAAAGGATGCAGCATGATGTTGTAATATATTGGCTACAAATCGTTAACAAAGTGATTTATGTATGCAAAGGTGCATCCTACCATGCCTGAATAGCAAATGATTACAATATGATAATGTATATTTATTTTTACAACCATTTTCATACGTAGTGATTTATAATCATTGTTAATATACACTAAACATTTTAATAAACTTGTTCGTGGCATATTAAGCTCGTGAATACTTAGTGAATTTGTATGTTTTTTATTTATAAAAAAATATATATATTTATCGATTTACATCAGCCATTTTTTTTCAAAATCAAAAAAGTTAACAACTACTTAATACCTATATAAATCAATACCTGAAAAGTGAAAACAATCCTTAGTTCTTGAGTCAACAAGAACCATTTTAAGAAATATAAAGTTGCTGCTACTACTATTGAAAAAAATTTTTTTTTAAAAGAAAGAAAAATTGGTTACAAGAAAAGGGAAAGCGGAGAAGGTACTATGTATATTGCAAAGGTGTTTGTTGTATGTGGTGAATAAAAAATATATATATATTAACAACCAATCGAAGAATGCCTCCTTTTTTTTTTTATAATTTTATGAGAACAATTCAATCGAATGGAAAATGAAAAAAAAATGATACATGAACGAAGTTTTTTTTTTTTTCTTTTTAATAAAGAACATAAATCAAAACTATATATTTCATAAGTTGTAAAAAATTCTTTTTTTAAAATATAAACAATTATTCATTCCCATATCAAACGAGATGAATCGACCAATGCTTTTTTTTTTTAAGGAGAAAGGGAAGAATATAAATGAAAGTTCAGCCAATTGAAATCTGTACAATAAGAATAATAGGCCAAACAAAGAAATCGTTAAAATATCAAATAATTACTTTCTACTTCTTTTCAGGTGATTGGTTCGAATATTGAGGGACTTTATTTCCTCCAGGACCCCAATATTGTTGCATGTAAGGATTATTCGGTGCATATTGATTTAAGTGTTGTTGACCATATTGTGGATATCCAGCGGATGGCATATATTGTGAAGCAATACCACTTGTTCCTAAAGTCATGTTGGGAATTCCACTATATTGATTGTAGGGACTTAAACCAAGAGCGTACGACGGCTGAGTTTGCGACAACTGACCACCCGAAGTTTGTGGCTAACATTAGAAAGGAATTAACAAGAATAATGAATATTAATAATAATTAACAATGATCCATAATAATAATAATAATAATAATAAAATAATACTATGATAATAATAGTAATAATACTATTATTGATTGCTATTATTATTATTATTACATTATGATTATTAAATTAATATTGCTTTTTCCAAAGGAGGAGAACGAAAAAACGCTCATTTTTATGATCATTATGATTAGTAATCATGGTATAATATATGATACCTTTCTGTCATCATTATAGACATCACCGTTTGCGTCTACAGAAGCAGAACCATCATTTCCATAGACAGGAGCGTTTTGTGCCGAACGAGTCTAACATATTAATGATGATGATGATGAAGAGGAGGAGGAGCAAGGAGTAATATCCAAGCATAACATAAAAAATAGAACAAGATAAAAATATTTATAAGCGAAAAGACTTTATTTAACAAAATATGATACATGAATGACTAAGCCAGACTTAAGATTAAGGCTGCATTGCACGAATATGATCAGGAGAAAAATTATGTTTAATATATACCGTATTAGGAGGATCTTGGCCGGATGGAGCATCGGGAGCGTTCAAGCAAGCCTGGATCAAATTTTTTCCTTCAGGCTTGGTGACGAGGGGTTGAAGTTTTGGAGTGGTAAAAGTATAAACCAGACCAGTTTCTGATACGACCAAAAGTAGAACTTGAGTACCAGTAAGGGTACTTAATTCATATGCCTAAGATATAAAACAAGAAATATTAATAAAAGAGTTAATAATAAAGGGATATAGTAGAAGTAGAACTTTGAAGAAATAACGTTGATTGATTGTCTTTGTTTGTACACCACTTTTAGTTCTTTAATCAAAAGAGGAAATTTTAATTTAAACACGACGACAAAAATGGCAAGGATGACATTATGCATTTTATACAGATTTAATTTACAAATGAAAAAAGATAGATATATATACATATATATAAATATATATAAGACCGAGAGAAAAAAAAAAAAATCAAGAATCACCTTTTTCATTATTCCGGCCTTTCGTTTACTGAAAGTAATGTGACGTCTACTTTTATCATCGATATATTCAATTTTTATCTTACGACGACCAGCACGTTTTTCACTTTTAGGACCAGCTTCTTCTTCGTTAGATTCGATATCGTCCTCGTCCTCAAATTCACGTTTACTAGAACTCTTTAAAGTTGATGGTTCAGCCAAGTCAACGCTGTGACCTGAAGCGTTACTTTGTTTTCTCTGGTTATTT